>NLAO01001620.1:0-39459 GCA_002370835.1 Metschnikowia continentalis | reverse complement strand
ATCTGGAAAGCTTGGCATGAACATGCAGTACTCGCACATGTACTGGTCTCTTGAGTTCATCAGTCACATGTCGCGTGTTCCAACACAAACCAGCGCGCCAAAATGTTTCAAACCAAGAAGACAAAATGTTTCAAACCAAGAANTGGTCTCTTGAGTTCATCAGTCACATGTCGCGTGTTCCAACACAAACCAGCGCGCCAAAATGTTTCAAACCAAGAAGACAAAATGTTTCAAACCAAGAAGACAAAAAGTTTCGTACCCCTTCGCACAGTCTTTCAAACCAAATGGCGTAATGTTTTACACCAACCAACTTTCATTAGAATTCAATATTCTGAAATCTTAAATCTGAAATCTGAAATCTTAAATCTTAAATCTTAAATCTTAAATCTGAAATCTTAAATCTGGAGGATTACCTCATATGGTACTACATTTAGGACAGAAGTGTTGCAGTACCAATCAAGGGTCAAAACAGACAAAACTGAAACTGAACTGGTTTCCTTGTTATCCTGTATACAACAACTTGTTAGGGGTTATGTGTATTGGTTTGTTTAATTTTGCTAGTGTGGTTTGAATCGTTTTGCCGCACTGGTTTGAATTGTTTTGTCGCACTGGTTTGAACCATTTTGTCGCACTGGTTTGAATAGTTTTGAAAAACACTGTACAACTATATAAGCAGCTCAGATTTCTCTTTCGGAAGAATCATCGTGACGAATCATTGGGAGGAATCATCGGCGAGTGAAAATAGTAACCAGAGTGTCTGATGTAAACCGGAGTATAACAGGTATTATGTCTAATTTACACTATGGCAATTATTTAAAAGCCAATTACATAGCAACAACCAGTTGACTATGCAGACGAAGCCGTTTTCAAATATTACATGGCCCGATTGCTCCCTCTGGAGACCCATTGGAGAGACTCATTGGGGAGTGAACATACTAAATTTTGACCGTTAGAATATACCAATTGGTATACAGGAACTGTTATATAGTTGGACTGCAATAATTCTCTCAATTGCGTGACTTGTGTAATCAGTTCTGTCGTCTGTCTTATAACTCTATTGCTATGTAAAGTAGTGAGTTTGTGATCTCTGTTTCACAATTGATGCCGTTCAGCACTGAGCAGGATCCTTGCTTTATATAGTTAGTCCTGGGAACTCCCAAACGGTCTCTCTCCTTTGTCAATCTCTCTCTCTACATTGGTTTCTCCAAGACAATGCTCAGAGATAGATGAGAGATAGATGAGAGCTAGGCGAGAGTTAGATGAGAGCTAGGCGAGAGTTAGATGAGAGCTAGACAAAAGCTAGACAAAAGCTAGACAAACGTTAGACAAACGTTAGACAAAAGCTAGACAAAAGCTAGACAAACGTTAGACAAACGTTAGACAAAAGCTAGACAAAAGCTAGACAAAAGCCCATGAGCCTTGGATCTACCTTTGTCTCTTCTTCAACAATACCCAACATTATTTCATCTGGATAGCTTGGCATGAACATACAGCACTTGTTGCGCTTACTGCTTTGCGCCTGCAATTGTGTAAGGGTGATAACGTTTGTTAGATTTCTATGAACTCAACCTGGGGTCGCCGTGACAGATTTACTTATCCGCACCTGTATTAATGACGAGGATTGCCCTTTATAATAGGACATGCCATATGTTGGAAAATAGCACGTCTACTAGTTTCCCCATTCTTGGTTATCCTGACAACCAAGGGTCAGTGAAGGCCGACTCCCATATATATAATGAGGCTTTCACTACACCTTTCATTAGTTAACTAATCGATTATCTCTACCTAGGAAGACATACCAAGATGCCTCCCAGATCCAGACCCACCAGATCCAGACCCACCAGATCCAGACCCACCAGATCCAGACCCACCAGATCTCCTTGTAATGAAATTGAGGCTCTGCCTATGTCTGAAGTAAACACTTCAACTCAAGTGTTCACTTATCTTGATGAAACAATGAGATCCGTATCTTATAGTCAAAAGAGATCTCTGGAACTTAAACCATGGTTAATCTATGGGCCACCTGATTCCCCAGCATTCCTAGCTGAGCTGGAGTTAAAGATTCTACACAAGGTGTAGATTAGATAACGCATCTTTCGCAACGATAGTTGTGGTACCAGGTGGGGGTGGACCATAGATTAACCATGGTGTAATGTCCAGTGGATACTGACTGAAGGACACTGTCCTTATAGTCTCTTCAAGATATGTAAGCACTTCAGGGGTTTTTACTTCAAGAGAAGAAGAAGATGTAGAGTTGTAAGTTTCCATTGAAGTATTGGTGGGTCTGGTCTTTGGAGACATCTTGGTATGCCCCAGACAGATGATATTTGATACAGTTACTTAAAAGATTGATATGGTCCAGACTCCCTTATATATGTGGGAGGTCATGAACAGAATGGCCAAGTTGTGTGCATGGTACTTGGGACACCGAAGCTTCTCCATTGTAATCAATGACGTCACTCCTGGGTCCGACTTGAAGGCCAAGAAGGAGGTCATGGTGGAGGATGCCTACGCCAAGTGTGACGAGTTAATCAAGCTCTACAATACAGGCAAGTTGAAGACTCAGCCGGGGTGCAATGAAGAGGAGACCTTAGAGGCTAAGATCGGAGGTTTATTGTCCAAGGTCAGAGAAGAGGTGGGAGAGGTGTGTATCCGGGAACTCGACGGGTTGAACGTTCCTCTTATTATGGCCACATGTGGTTCCAAGGGTTCCACGTTGAATGTGTCCCAGATGGTGGCAGTGGTGGGCCAGCAGATTATTTCGGGAAACCGTGTGCCGGATGGAATCCAGGACCGGTCGTTGCCACACTTCACCAAGTTCTCCAAGTCGCCTCAATCCAAGGGTTTCGTGTCCAACTCATTTTACAGTGGGTTGACTGCACCGGAGTTCTTATTCCACGCCATTTCCGGAAGAGAGGGTTTGGTTGATACTGCACTCAAGACGGCCGAAACGGGTTACATGTCCAGACGTCTTATGAAGTCCCTAGAAGACTTGTCTGCGTCGTATTACAATACGCTGAGAAACTCGTCCAATGGTATTGTGCAGTTCACCTATAGAGGAGACGGCTTGGACCCCATGGAGATGGAGGGAGATGCCCAGCTTGTCAACTTCAACCGCCAATGAGACCACGCATCTACCTTCACGGCACCAGGCGGTTGTAGTAACCACAGGATATGAAGAAGAGGTGCAAATGAAGAAGAGGTGCAAATGAAGAACAGGTGCAAATGAAGAACAGGTGCAAATGAAGAACAGGTGCAAATGAAGAATAGGTGCTTGTTACCACACTATCCCTGCAAGTTATTGGGGATACTGAGAGCGTTAACCTTGTTACCGATTTAAAACATCCGTATGTACTGCATATTGTCTTATCTACTATACTAAATAATTATCTGTACATGTTTTTAGGTTACCCACCAACTTCTTTTCCGTAAAAAACCCGTACATTAACCTTTCGTTCCACTTGGCTCTACTTTTTGTTTTGGTTTATTAGTTAGTTTTGGTTCTGTAGCGTTATATACTCTCCCACTATATACTCTCCCACTATTTACAAGACAATAATTCGATGGTAAGGTCATTTTCGATGCAGTCCAACTTGACTACGCGGAACTTGACATCATCCAACACCTTCCCGATATAGAAGTCACCCAGGGCAAACTTCAGACGGACGTTTTCGTCCAGCACGATGGAAAGACGCATAACGCCAAATCCGACTAACTCCGCACGGACATCGCCCGTTTTGGCATTACTCCGAAGAAGCACCGAAAACCGCATCCGCTCTTTCTCCGCCATCTCCGGTTCCACCGTAAAGTACCGTTCCAAAAACTTCCCCATCCAGAAAGCTTCCGATTTTCGCACCGCATTTTTGTTGATAGCTTCACTAATCTGAAGCCGGTTGGCAATGTAATCCAAATCGCCTGCCTGTCGGAATTTCGGTTGCAGGTCCTGCACATACTCCTGCACGTTCCAATGGTTCACCATATCGACATATCTCCGCAACGGAGATGTCAAATTCAGGTAAATCTCGAGCCCCAACGATTCATGCTTCTTGCGGGAAACCTCGAAATTGGCTGAAGTCATCACAGAAAGAATCTGCGACGTTTCTTCGATGGTAAGTTCCCCGCCTCCTGCATACACCCGCTGCATGATCCGTCTCATTTCATTTCGGGCTGGGAGAGAGAGATCCAATTCCTGTGTACGGTGTATAAACGGGATTTGGTGCTTCTGTGCATACTGTGCTCCTGCATAGTTGGCCCCAATCATGTGCTCCGAAACGAGTTGTTGCGATTTGGACGTGTTGTTCTGGTTGATTTCCTGCACAATAGATATCACTGGCGTCTGCTCGGCTCCTGGTCTTGGGACAGAAATCGTCCATCCATGCAGGATTGGCCTGAATTCGGTTTTTTGCAAGCCAGTTTCATGGGTAACCGAAACACGGGACTTTTCTCCGTTCAAAAGTAATCCGTGGCCGAGTTTGACCCGAACATGCTTCAATATGCAGGATATATGATATAACTTGAAGAGATTATCTTCGTGGGATCCTGGACGTAAGCAGCCTGCTTCAAAATTACTCTGGTTTTGTTTAAGCACAGAGTTCACTGTTTCATACGTGAAACCTTTGGGGAAATTGCTCACGTTATAGAACCGTATGCAGGATGTTTGCTTCATGTCCTGCATAATGGTATGGGCCATTTCATCGTTCACTTCCGTATTTCCTTTTTGGGATGCAGAGATATAACGATCCACGGTTGCTTTATCCAACGTATACTCAATGGATATTGTCCGGGTTTTTTTTGCGGTTCCATTTAAGCCACAGAGCCGAGACATTAGCTGAGGAAGCATCATACTGGGGCCTTCCGGCATATAGACTGTGGCCCCCTTTTTGAATGCAATCTGACTTAAAATCGATTCCGGTTTGAGGTACGAGGTGGGGTTGGCCACGTGTACCGTGATTTTGTAGGTGTATCTTTGAGGCTGGATGGAAATACCGTCATCGATTTCGTGGGCTGTGGCCAGGTCGATGCAGTATACAGGAATAGACCCGAAATCGGTTCGGACATGACCAACGGGATCGTCATGGTAAAAGTCATTAAGGATTCCTGCAGATAATCCATTTTCATCCCCACCATTAAGATTACTTGTTTCAGAGTGAGTTTCAGTTTCAGGATTTGGTTGAGTTTCAACGGTTTCGGGTTTCTTTTCCCGATTAGGCAATAATTTCCCCATCACCGATTCCCGGGTGGGAAACTCGCTATCGACGTAGCGAAAGTACGTGGCAAAGGAATCAGAGTCACGTGAGGTGCCCGTTCCCGGTAACCCTAACGATTCGTTCCAATATGCCGGATTGGTCTCCGCCACGTTGCTCAAGGCCATGATTATATCGTATGCACGTGACTTGGAGTATTCTGCAGTATATGCAGGCCCAGCCCGTTTGCCCACCCGATCGTCCACGGCACGCACCACTTTTCCGGCCAAACTCTCCATGGACGTATCATTGACGATATTCTCTGCCACAAAGTCCTTTAGCATTTGAATCACGGGCTCAAAACGGCGGGGAAAAGGTCGAGATGGATCCTGCATATAGTGTACGTACGCCAGGGCGAACTCTTGAATGGATTTGGGTTGTTTCAAAAGATCAATGGTGGATGTGACCATCAAGCCCTTACGTACAGGGAGAATATCCACACTTAACGGGGTTTTCAGGGACATTTGCGTATTGATCTTCCACATGCGGCTGGAGCGCAGAAGCGCAATCATGAACGCAATATACGAGCTCACCTTATGGCTCGAATACACAAAGTTCTCCCGCATATTTTCAGGCAATGCAAGTCCAGAGAACACACATGTATCCGAAATGCCCGTGCCGGGCGGGAACCGGATGTGCTGGTTGAGATCCCGGTACTCGTCACGTGACCCTTTTATTTGTTCCACCACTTTCAACGTGGTTTTAAAGTCACACACATAATTAAACAACTCAAACACCAGGAGCGTCTGCACAGAAGTAATAATATTGTTGCCCTGGTCATATTGAAGCACGTTGTGCATATAGTCAAGCTTGCTGGAGAAAGTGGTAACTTTCTGGAACGCCTCAATGGAGATTTGACGCAAGTACTGCAGGTACACCTGCCGGGCAGTATAAGGCACAATGTACGTTAGCACGTCAGTGTTAGTCAAGAGCTGCGACTGCGCCTGCGCCACCACGAGGTCGTGCTCCGAAGCGGGCAGCACTTCGGGCGCACTATAGTCATGCAGCCCCCGGCTTTCCGATTTATCGCGGCCTTTTTCGGGCATACCAATCGGGGCCATTCCGGGGTGCTTGCGCTCCTCCGAAATTAGATTAAGTGCCTTGACGGTGTCACGTGACAATACCTTCGGTATCCGGAGTTTCACCATGTGTTTGGAGCCCTGCAAAACTTCGCCCAAGGAATTCACAAACGTAAACATACTCGAGGCTAACCCTTGTGGCTCAGCGGCTACCAAATGGAGCTCCGTGCTGTGGAAATCTAAAAGAACCACATCCCCGAGTCCAAGTGGCGTTAGGTTCTTTTGCAAGGAAACCCGTGCACCACGGATCATATTTTTCGTTTCCTGGCGTAATTTCTTAAGATTCAGCCCGTGCTGCGATTCCCACTCTTCGGCAGGCACATGGCTACGTAGCCGGGTCCTATGTTCGGAGTTAGCAAGGATTTCGTCCAAAATCACGTGGTTGGGCTTCTCAAAATCGAGCGAAAGGTTGGAAGGGTCAAAGTAAACTCTGCGAGAATTTTTCCTTGAGTTTTTCCAGTTTTTTCCCGCTGTTCTGGGCGTTCTATGGTCGTATTCCTGATGGTTCCGTCGTTCATATGGTTTGGACGCGCCAAATCGGTCACCAGAGGCGCTGGGGCCGCGGGAAAAGGGGGACCGTGATTTGGCCCGCTTCCTGGAAGCAGCACCGCTTCGAAGACGTACAAATGTCTTCTGGTGCGTTCGAAAGTTCATGGTGTAGGGAGCCTGGAATATGGTTAGTGTAGGAACGTGAGATGAGAAGTGCGATGGATGGTGTACGGGTGCACTGAGGGCCCAGGGCCACTCCATAATTTCTTAGCCAATAAAAAAAAAAGGTACTTACTTGATGAATTAGGATATTGTTTTATGAGTAATGAGTAATTTTATAGCTTTTGTTTAATGAAAATGTAACTAATTTTTTTTTCAGGGTTAGAGTTTGAGTTTGAGTTTAAATTTGAGTTTAAATTTGAGTTAGAGCGTGCTTATATGCCGGACCCCAAATATATTCCAACATTTTTTCATAGTAATTAATAGATTTCCAAGGCCATTCGGATTATTAATAAGTAACTTTTGCAGTGGATTCAGCACAAAATAGGTTTTTGTTTAGTGAGTTAATCGGGTGGATTTTTTGACTATGGCGTGATATTTATTTGTGTGTCCTGCATCCAGTGCCATTAATCCCAGGGTTACAGTATTTTTCAAAACTATTCAAACCAGCGCAACAAAATGTTTCATACCCCTTTGCACAGTCTTTCAAACCAAATGGACAGGTTGTTGTATACAGGATAACAAGGAAACCAGTTCAGTTTCAGTTTCAGTTTCAGTTTCAGTTTCGTCCGGTTTTCACCCTTGATTGATACTGCAAGACTTCTTTCCCAAATGTAGTACATAAGAGGCAATTCTCCAGATTTGAGTTTTCAGATCAGATTGAATCCTAATAAAAGTTGGTAAGAAACATTACGCCATTTGGTTTGAACCATTCTGTCTTCTTGGTTTGAATAGTTTTGTTGCGTTGGTTTGAATAATTTTGAAAACACTGTACTATAACCCGAGAAAAGTTTCCCTTACAGTGTTTTCAAAAGTATTCAAACCAGCGCACAAAATGGTTCAAACCACACTAACAAAATTAAACAAACCAATAATTCAAAAAGTTTCGTACATCCCCAACAAGTTCTTGTATACAGGATAACAAGGTGTAGATTCTTTAACTCCAGCTCAGCTAGGAATGCTGGGGAATCAGGTGGCCCATAGAGTAACCATGGTTTAAGGTCCAGAGATCTCTTTTGACTATAAGATACGGATCTCATTGTTTCATCAAGATAAGTGAACACTTGAGTTGAATTGTTTACTTCAGACATAGGCGGAGCCTCAATGTCAGTACAAGGAGATCTGGTGGGTCTGGATCTGGTGGGTCTGGATCTGGGAGGCATCTTGGTATGTCTTCGCTACGTAGAGATATTCGATTAGTTAACTAATGAAAGGTGTAGCTAAGGCCTCATTGTATACATGGGAGTCGGCCTTCACTGACCCTTAATTGTCAGGACAACCAAGGGTGGGGAAACTAGTAGCGACGTGCCCTGGTGCTATTTTTCAACATAAGGGAACCAGTTCAGTTTCAGTTCAGTCCGTTTTTCACCCTCGATTAATATTGCAAGATTTCTTTCCCAAATGTAGTATATAAGATTCAATCGTTTAGATTTAAGATTTCAGATTCCAGATTTCAGAATATTAAATTCTAATGAAAGTTGGTGTGAAACATTACGCCATTTGGTTTGAAAGACTGTGCGAAGGAGTACGAAACTTTTTGAATTATTGGTTTGTTTAATTTTGCTAAAGTGGTTTGAACTATTCTGTCTTGTTTCAAGCCAGCATGAGAAAATGGTTCATACCAGCATGACAAAATAGTTCAAACCAAGAAGACAGAATGGTTCAAACCAACTTTTATTAGAATTCAATATTCTGAAATCTGAAATCTGAAATCTTAAATCTGGATGATTGCCTCATACTACATTTGGGACAGAAGTCTTGCAGTACCAATCAAAAATCAAGTACCAATCAAGAATCATCAAGAATCAAGTACCAATCAAGGGTGAAAAACGGACGGAACTGATCTGGTTTCCTTATTATCTTGTATACAACAACTTGAGTTTGGTTTGAAAGACTGTGCTTGTCGAGCGTTATCCTTTACACTCATGTATACCGGAATGCGAGTCCGTCCGTTGTCTAACAACTTCTTTAAGTAAGGCAGGGAAGTTGTTGTACTCATATGTTATATTCCTATAATAACTAAACTAGGGTTCACATGACTGATCTCTGTATCAATGATGTTCACTAGAACGGGCAACGCCCTCCTTATGTATCCAATATCTTGGTTGCTATGTCAATCAAGGTGCGGGGTTCCTCCACTTCTGTCGTAGGGTGTCGTAGACCCCTTTCCCGAACAGTGTTAGAAATGTGCTCATCTGTACATGCAGCAAGTATTATTTAACCCTTGCATGCCCCACTGTACGACCATGAACTTGTCTCACTTCCCCACATGCCCACGGCACGTGATCCAATCAAGTATAGAAATCCTGCAAGTTCAACAGTGCTAAGGAGTACGAAACATTTTGTCACGCTAGTTTGAATCATTTTGTCGCACTGGTTTGAATCATTTTGTCGCACTGGTTTGAATCATTTTGTCGCTGGTTTGAATAGTTTTGAAAAACACTGTATATATTTTTAGTATAGAAAAGGAAGCAGTAAATCTAGTTATAAGGAAATAGATACTAAGGACCTATAAAAATTCCCGCTAGGCGAGGTGGAAGAATTATAATAATAAACATACAAATATTGGAATATCTTTAATTCATACTTTATATAGGCCTATTTCGGCTCCTCTCTTTGAGGAACCATCAACGAACATAGTATCAATAACTACACTATACCATACCATACCATACTACACTACAATCTGTTGTACTATACTGGAATATAGTAGACTACAGCATATAGATTGTTACCAGACTAGAGAACATAGATAGATACTTAAACTGGTTACCATACTGGATACTATAGACTACACCTACATAGATCATAGACTCTTAGCACTCAGGATAGTTTTTGGCTGACTCAAGATAAAGTCCAGATCCCGCTATATAGGTTTAGGCTAATGAAGACAACGAAGCTGACTATTCCACTATACTATACTATACTATACTATACTCTACTATACTATACTATACTATACTATACTATACTATACTATATTATACTCTATTATACTCTATTATACTCTATTATACTCTATTATACTCTATTATACTCTATTATACTCTATTATACTCTATTATACTCTACTATACTCTACTATACTACACTATATCAAACTTGTTAGATTCTTGTTGCTACGTCAGGTACTCTGTTTAGTATGTTTTTTGGTTGATGATTCCTCAGAAGAAGGAATCTAAGCTATTTAAGTATTTAATAGCGGGATCGCCTAGTCAACCAGTGGTTGCTAGGTGCAAAGAGGGAAAACTCTCCACATTCATCCTGGTCCTAGAGCTCACCAGATTCAAGAGAGTGAAACAGTACGTGAAATTGTTGAAAAGGAAGGGGAGGGAAGATGTTAAAGGAAACTCCTTCAGCGTAGGGATCCCCCCAAAGGGTCTTTCCTCTCGCCCGTCTTGAAACATGGACCAAGGAGTCTAACGATTATGTAAGTATTTGAGTCAACCCCCAAATGCGTAATGAAAGTAATTGGTCAACCCTACCCTCCGGTCCTAAAGGGCGGGAGAGGAAGCATAATTATTAGGACCCGAAAGATGGTGAACTATACCTAGATAGGGTGAAGCCAGACGAAACTCTGGTGGAAGCTCATACCGGTTTTGACGTGCAAATCGATCGTCAAATCTGAGTATAGGGAAGAAAGACTAGTCGAACCATCTAGTAGCTGGTTCCTACCGAAGTTTCCCTCAGGATAGCAGAAGCTCAAAACAGTTTTATGAGGTAAAGCGAATGATTATGTATCAAAGAACATAACACAATTCACTAATATCTAGTTTTTTTTAGAAAAGATAAAAATTAAAAAAAAAAAAAAAACAATTTTACTAAATTTAATTCTTCAGGTACTCTTTAGCTAATGTTTATGATGCTATACTTAAATAAGGTACTGTTGCCAATGTTTTTTAAATGCTAATAATACATCAATCAAAGTGTTAGGTAATTTCAATAATAGTTATATCAAAATTATTGGTATGAGTGTAGAAATTTATTAGTGCAACAGGGCAGTGTACAGTGTATTCAAACCAGCGTGAAAAATGGTTCGAACCAAGAAGACAAAATGGTTTGAACCAGCGTGAAAAATGGTTCGAATCAAGAAGACAAAATGGTTCAAACCAACTTTTATTAGAATTCAATATTCTGAAATCTTAAATCTGGAATCTTAAATCTGGAATCTTAAATCTGGATGATTGCTTCATGTACTACATTTGGGACAAAAGTCTTGCAGTATCAATCAAGGGTGAAAAACGGACGGAACTGATCTGGTTTCCTTATTTTCTTGTATACAACAACTTGTCCATTTGGTTTGAAAGACTGTGCGTAGGGGTACGAAACATTTTGGCTTCTTGGTTCGAAACATTTTGGCGCTGGTTTGAATAGTTTTGAAAAACACTGTAGGTAGTAAGTAGTAAGTAGTAAGTAGTAAGCAGTAAGTAGGAAGTAGTACGTACGTAGTAAGCAGTACGTAGTAATCAGTACGTAGTAATCAGTACGTGGTACGTAGTAATCAGTACGTAGTACGTAGTAAGCAGTAAGCAGTAAGCAGTAAGCAGTAAGTAGGAAGTAGGAAGTAGTACGTAGTAAGTAGTAAGTAGCAGGCAGTAAGTAGGAAGTAGTAAGTAGTCTAGGATAGAGTAGTCTAGTATAGAGTAGTCTAGTATAGAGTAGTCTATATTGTTAACGAGTACAATGTTTTTCAAAATTATTCAAACCAGCGCGACAAAACTGTATATGTTATGTTATTTAATACATTTATGCCTAACTTCTTATATTCGTTGATGGTTCCTCAAAGAGAGGAATCGGAGTGGCTTATATAACTTTGAGAAAACGTTACATTGGGAACTCTTCATCACAACAATGTTACGGATTATCATGATAATATGAAATACTAGGATAGTCAATGCAGACTCCACTATGATGACCATTGCAAACTTTACTATGATTGCTGCAATCTCATTGGACATGGATACACTTTCAGATGTGGTTGACTGGACCTTTATAGAGTATGGTGTTTGATACAGTTGGATACATGGATCAATATAGTCTTTGATCATCCTTGAGCATAATGTGAGACTTTGGCTTCTACCTCTATATCCACACTTACCTTGTGGCTACGCAAAGGTATACTACCAACAAAGTATTTTACCAGCAAACGTATACTACCAACAAAGGTATACTACCAACAAAGTATTTTTACCAACAAAGGTATATTCACCAAAAAACGTATACTACCAACAAAGTATTTTTACCAAAAAAGGGTGGCAAGCTACCTATCGATCGCAAATTGTAGCAAGTAGATAATATAGTGACAATTAAATGATATAATGACTGTTTTGTTCTTTAATACATCTATGAGAGAAACGTGGAACCGAAAACCTCTACCAGAACAATGGTAAGGATTGTTCTGGAATATTCGAAAGGAGCCATCGGAGCACTTCGTGCATAGATGACCAAACGCCGTATCACCATTGTAACAATCGGATTGAGAGGCTTCATAATACCTTCATAGGCAAGGCCCTGCCTCTATGGTGGATCTAACAGTCTTGTAGTATAGTCTCATAGTGTCAGACCCAACATAGGAAGGGATCTACCTATTTTTTTGTATCTATACTACAAAATATAGCCCTTAATAATATAGTTTGACTTTGGAATATATTTCTGGAATGTTAATTCAAAGAATTTTCTTTGATTCTATGGGAAATATTGTTTCTTGTGTTGGTCTATATGCAGGATATACTAATTAAAGTACTTTTTATGAGATAGAATTGGCGGATTTGGTATCGTTGAGTTATTCCTTAGATTGTCTTATGCTATTGTTCTAAATATGATAAGAATACTTTAGGCCGGGTTTCCCAGGGATGTGGCAAAACTCTGACTGGTCTATAAGTCGTGCGCTAACCATTATATATCTAGCGACCATTTTCTTAGAAATAAATTAGTCATTAATAAAAATAAAAATAAAAATAAATTAATATTAATATTAATATAGAAAAAATATATAATAAATAAAAAGGCCAGGACGCTTGTTCCCAAATCAAGGGCACAAGCTGGGGGTGGGCTTTTATATGGGTCGTGTGAAACCCATATTAGCCCTATTAACTGGCCAAACCTGAATTCAGAATCACCATCTCCTTTCACGATGATTAATATCAGTTCCAAATACCGACATCACAGGTATTAAGGATCCATGTCAACAATTCCCATCAAAACAAGCATCTTATGAATGCAACTGGAAGTACCAGTCTGAGTCCCAGTACCGGTTTCAATATCAGTATAAGTGCCGAGTATCGCATCGATAATAGTGTCATGAATATCAATACAAGACCAATACCAGTCTAAATCTCCGCCAGTTTCAGTATAAGATCAGACACAGTATAGATCAGACACAGTACCAGTCCCAGTCCCAGTCCCAGTATCGTACCAGTCCCAGTATCGTCCCAGTATCATAGTCAATGAAAGTACTAGTATCATAATCAATATGAGCACCAGATAAGCATCAATATCTGAACCAGTTCAGAAATTGTGGTCACATGGGACTAGTATCAATATCTGTATCAACGAGTGTACCTGTACCAATTTAGATATTGACACTCAACGATATCATCCCAAATCAATATATCCAGATCCCTTATGGTATGCCATGGAATTCCTTATAGTGATTCCACCAATAAGTTCCAGTGAATTCCATCATGTAAAGATTCAGGACTCATTAGTAACGATGCCGAATCAGATCATTTTCCTTATGGTAACAGGCAACTTAAGCTCAAGTCGGTCACCCGAGGTTAAGTGTATGACAATCCGAATATAATACATTCGAAGCATGAAACACGTCTGAAAACTGGGGTCGAGACAAAATTCCGCATTGGCTTTGTAATTCTTGGGAAGTGGGCCTTTTCTTAGACTCTTTTTTTCTGCTTTCAAAGCATTAAACGAAAGCGTCAATTTTTTCCGGTACTTTCCTGAATCGTCAAGGTCTAGAATCACCCGATGCCGTTTTTCAAGATCTTGCACCGTGCCATTCTCCTCTATGAGTTTCGATTCCCGTAAATTGAGCCTATTCTCTTTGGTGCGTGCATTAGCCAAAGCAGCCATATCTTTTTGAAGAGAACTCTCAAATTGGAAGTGCCGCCCGCCCACATCCTTGACCAACTCACTCAATTCCTTGCCGTACTGCCGCATTGGGTCCTGTACTATATGCAAGAACGTGTCCGACAGAATCGACTCCAATTTTTCCGATTTGTTTTTGAATAAAAGGTCGTGGCTGAGCTCAATTGGGAACGGGTGGTTTTCGGTCTGCATGGTAAACACTACCAATTCGGACTGAACGCACGTAATCTCCGGCACCTTTCCTCCCTTTTGTTCTGCAGGCACGTAAAATATCTCCAAGGGCACCTGCATCTGCCATAAATCTTCTCTGCCAGTGACGTCATCGCCAAAGCGCTGGGGGCCGAGGTAGTTCAAGATATACTCTGTGCGTGGGCTGCGAACCAGAAACATACCTTGGAACTTGGGTTGACGTAGGAGCACGGACTTCAAAATCGGAATCAGCAATTCGTAATCTTTAGGTTTATGGATCTTCACAAGACTCTTTTCGCTGCCGTTTTCAAAGCGGGTATATAACTGCCGATTCTTATGGGACTCGTGGCATGTTTCTTCATGCAGGTACTCGTCATGGTTGGCAATATAAGCCTGGAATGCCTGGGGCCCGTTTTTTTTCGCTTTCTGCAACTCCTTGCCTTTCCGGATCTTCTCTTGGATTCGGCCTATAAGGTTTTCATATAGCACCCGTGTTGTTTCCTGGTTCACGACTCTTTCGGCTTCAGTATCTGCATTCTGCTCCAAAATAAGCCGCAAGTAGGTTGTGGCTTGTTTAAAAATAATAAACTCGTCACCCCTGGAATCGGTCAATTTAGCCTTGAGATTAGCTCCTTCTAGCACATCGAATTTGGATGCTTTACCAATAAACCGTGCCATAACTCCATACCCAATAGAAGAATCAGTGAAGCTGAAATCTGAAACTGGAGGATACTTATGAGGCCACGTGGCAATTTCCTCATCGGCCAATCCCATGGATGGAGGCAATAGAGTGTGGCTGCGGAGATTATGGTCATTGCATTGCGTATCCAAGAGATTTTCCGGGATTTTGAAGGTGAAAAGACGCTTGTAAAGAACCCCAGGCTTGATAATTTTCTGGTCGATGCACGATGCTGAATTATCTATCGGGTCCACGAGACTCCGGAACTCGTAATGCTTATTATGCTCATCCAAGAGCCTGCTCACTTGTAGAGGCGTCCAGGATGCGGCAAAATCGTACATCTCCAAGAATGTCTTGATGGTTTCCACCTTCTTGACCTCGTGACCCACCGTCACGTTTTTCTTGACGATAAAACGACCTTCGAGAAGAACATAAAACATTTCAAATGGAATGGGTTGACCGGAGTTATTCTTGAGAAGAATATATCCGTTCACGTAATCGCCCTGCGTATACTCGAACTGCAGAGGCTCGATTATTTTGGGAGCCACTCCTATTTGAACCACATCTTCGGTGAAATGGACGGAAATGTCGATATTCTGCAGGATGGGATTATCGGAGTGGGAGATGTTTCTCAAGGTATTAATGTTATCCAAAATGGTTTCTCTCCAATTGGTGGTGTTCTGGTCTGCAACAATCACCGAAGAAGAGCTGGAAGTATCGGACACATTGGAAAGCGGTCCCATTGGCCCCACTGTCTGAACAGGTTCTGGCTCCGTCAGGACAGTATTTCCAGATGAAGGAAGGACAGTGGTGGAAGATAAACACGAACGGGATGAAATGGTCAACTCTTCGTCGGGGTAATCAGGCGGACAGGCCTCGGCGTTGAATGTGGAGTGGAACATATCGTATGAGGGGAGAATCGACCACACGGGGTCCTCTTTGATGGGTTTTTTGATCATCGTAAGTGGTCCTGAGCTTTGAACTTAAAGAATATCAGTACCTGAAGTACTTATTAGTACCTTTAGAGTAGATTGTAGAGTACCAAATACCTGATGGATTATCTGGAGTACCAATACCTTTTGAGTTCCTCTCCTAGTGCCTCTCTTAGTGCTTCTCTTAGTGCCTTTCTTAGCACCTCTCTTAGTGCCTTTCTTAGTGCCTCTCTTAGTACCTTTCTTAGCACCTCTCTGAAGTACCTTTCTTAGTTCCCCTCTGAAGTACCTGTACCTAAACCTGATGAGCACCTGTATCTGATGAGCACCTGTACCTAATGAGTATCCACTATAAGTACTATGAGCTCCTGTACCTGACGAGCTCCTTTACCTGATGAGCACCTGTACCTGATGAGTATCCACTATAAGGACTATGAGCTCCTTTTAAATACCTATACCTAGTATGAGTATCTCTCTTAGTACCTTTAGTTCCTCTTTTAGGATCTTCCAAGTACTATATATGATCACGTGTACCTGAGTACCTTTCTGAGTAACTTTCTAAGAGCCTTATGAAATGCTTTCTAAGAACCTTATGAAATGCTTTCTTAGTACCTTCTTAGTACCTTCTTAGAACCTTCTTAGTACCTTCTTAGTATCTTATGAGCGCTTATCCACTATGATTCTTCGGAATTGAATATAAATTGATGAGTCTGATTCTGAGCTATGTGGTTTCAAGTGGAGCCCCGGCCCAAATATATATAGCAGAACGCCCGGATAATGTAAGACGTGACCAGAAACGATGACCAGATTTGATTATAACCAGATAAGCCTGTGAACAGATAAGGGAGTGACCAGATATACAGGGGAATGACCAGATATACGGCAATAACCAAAGATGCCAACCTTAAATGTGCGGGGAACCACTTATTAGCCTGTGGAAACAATGGGGCGGAGGAGACTCTTGAAATAAGACGGAAGTAGTTAGTCACCGAAAGAGGGCGGGCAGCCGCGTAGGGCTGCGGCTGTCTGCAGGAAAATCGATAAGATGAAAGGTTTTAAACGTTTAAAAAAAAGCGGGGTATAATTTTAATTAGAGTGGGGGAGGGGTTATTGGAGGGGTCTTGTGTGCAGTACAACAATAATAGACATAATTATTAATGTTTAGAAGACTATCCAACGACTAATTTGCAGTGTGAGAGAGCACGGGAACAGGGTGAATGAGTGCAGTTTGTGCGGGGTGGGAACAGTGCGGCTCGAAATCGGAAATATGCAGTAGTGTATATATGATGGTGTCCTGCACATAAGACCGCTTATTAATTCAAATCTGGAAAAAACTACACAAAAGACCCGAACAAGGGGATAAGAGCGGATTTTAGAGGTCCAAATTTAATTTACAAGTAATTTGAAGAGAGGGGAAGAGAAATGAGGAAGAATTGAAGGACGAAGGGAAAGAAATTGTAGCCTCGGTTTATCTGAATTCCGGCATACAAGATGCACCTCTCAGTGACTCATCCCCTAGTTTGCAGATATACGAGTTGGCTATCCAGTTAGTCGCACTCTCCTTCCATTAACAGCACACGTTGGCTCACACGATGGTTATGAGCCCACGATGGTTTTGAGCCCATGATGGTTTTGAGCCCATGATGGTTTTGAGCCCATGATGGTTTTGAGCCCATGATGGTTTTGAGCCCATGATGGTTTTGAGCCCACGCCCGCCTAATATACTCATGTTAGACCATGAAAAAAAGTACAAGTAACCAAGTATCAATACCAATGAGGAAATGACGCAAAAAAAATATTTCACGTGAGAATTCAGTTCGGAGTTACAACATGTCACGGAACCACTCACTCACTCATTCATTCATTCACTCAAGCCTATTGTTTAAATATTCTGTTCACTCCCCTCCATCTCCCCAATTAAGCTTATACTAGGTCATTTATTTGGCTCAAAATGGGTATTGTTTAAACCACGTATCCCAACCAGAGCAGAGCCAAAATCCAACTTACCATTTTTTTCGAGTCTACAGTACCTTATTATTATTTATTTTATATCTTCCAAGAAAATCCAATATCAAATGACAAGTCATCTTAAGTACTGTCATCCTAGGTACTGACATCCTAGGTACTGTCATCCTAGGTACTGTCATCCTAGGTACTGTCATCCTAGGTACTGTCATCCTAGGTACTGTTGCCCTGTTTAAATATGGAGGAAAAGGAATAGAGGTTGTGATGAAGGTCGAAGAGGTCGTGAAGAGGGCCCAAGAGGTCGTGAAGAGGGCCCAAGAGGTCGTGAAGAAATCTGAAGAGACCACTCAACATCTGATCGATCAGTACATAGAAAGAGTGTACGTGACGTATCAAGAGACCTCTAACGTGAGGTCGACTGATGATTGACACACTCGTATATGTATGATTACCTTCCACTACACGGTCTTTCGTTATCCATTCAATCTAATGGAGGCCTCAGTTCACAAGTGATATGTTCTAGTCGTCATGACACTTCTTCTGGTCAATTCCCAGCTTTCGGTAACACAACACCAACAGTTCAATGGTCATCTCTCCTAGCCGTAGGAGATTAAGTGCTCAAAGCTCAACCATCCACATTGCTCAACCATCCAACACTCAACCATCCAACACTCAACCATCCAACACTCAACCATCCAACACTCAACCATCCAACACTCAACCATCCAACACTCAACCATTCAACACTCAACCATCCACATCGCTCCAAAGTGTATCCCCATCCGGGTACAACCTCCATGTTGAATTCACCGGTTAGCTATATAATTAGCTAGTATTCCCACTGATCAGCCAGGATTCCCACTTAAAGGAACCCATCAACGAATTTACTTGACTTCAAGTATTAGAAGTAACCAAGAATCTAACATATTTGAGACTCTTGTGTAATTTTAAGTACTGATTTATCTTTATTCGATGAAGATTGGTCAAAAGGAGGATTCTGAGCTGATATAACCCCAACAGTCTGGTGCTCTTCTTGCCCACGTATACTATGGAAGTGTGGAAGTGTGGAAATGGAAGTGTGGAAGTGTGGAAGTGTGGAAGTATGGAAATGGAAGTGTGGAAGTGTGGAAGTGTGGAAGTGGAGGAAGTGGAGGAAACCACCCACAAGGTATTGTTCTTAGGTATCGTTTTAGGTATCGTTTTAGGTATCGTTTTAGGTATCGTTTTAGGCACTGAGCCCTTGTGGCCTGGAAACATGTCTTTGAACAGCAGCACTTTCTGAGTCACCTCTTCTGTATGTCCTTTGCCATGGGATTGGCAAGAATGGATTTGGTAAGTCCATCCTTCAAATGGTCAAAGTCAGTGTTCCTCACCAGAGTGTTCCTTACCAGAGTGTTCCTCACCAGAGTGTTTCTCACCAGAGTGTTTCTCACCAGAGTGTTTCTCACCAGAGTGTTTCTCACCGGAGTGATTTTTATTGCATATGGAACCCGCTTGGAGATGTCATCACAGCCACCAGTAGCATACTTGAAGAAGGATTGATTCATATCAAAGGATTGGGTCTGCAACGGAGAAACACAGCTATTTTTTAGTGGGTGTTGTTTTAGTGGGTGTTATTTTCTTGGGTGTAATTTTCCTGGGTGTTATTTTCTTGGGTATTGTTTTAGTGGGTGTTATTTTCTTGGGTATTGTTTTCTTGGGTGTTGTTTTAGTGGGTGTATGGGTCTTGGGATATAAACAGTTAGAGACCACATGAAGTACAGGTTAACTACTTATGCATTTAACTATATATTTATTTGCTCTCAATTTAAACAGCAAGAGAGTCGTGCTACATGGTCCCTCCCATCATGACTTCAATGGGCCTTTTTTTAGGGACTGTATGTTTATGGAGGGATGGTTACTTGGGTGAAGATATGTTCTGAGGGCTAGATTCTACCCTAGTGGTTTTTTATTCTAATTCTGCTGTGGTGATTTTCGAGAAAGGGTGGACTGTGGAAGAATTCCTTAGGGGTCGTTGTTCTAGCTAGCTTCAGGCCATAGTGGTACCTCGTACAATTATGGTAGAGGAGCGACATTATGGAATGCCATTGTTAGTATTAGGCAAAGGCTTTATGATATCTCAATGGGTAGAGCACTACCTATGATGATCTGACAGTAGATTATATTATGGTATAGTCTATTACATTGATTATACTAGAGTAGAGTACCGTAGAGTACCGTAGAGTACCGTAGAGTACCGTAGAGTACCGTATATCCTAGTGCTGTGGGTCTAGTACGTGTACGGGCACTAATGCAGTAGATGTAATGAATAGAGTAGATGTAATGAGTAGACTAGATGTAATGAGTAGACTAGATGGTATAGTAGATGTAATGTAGTATAACATAGTAGAATAGGGTAAAGCAAATTATAGTATAATGTGATAGAGTAGTTCTCAGTCTCATGGATTCAAATGTCCTATTCAGTGTAGTATTCCAGGGTGGTAGCGTATATCTCTCTTGTAGTCTGGAGTGTTAACTAGAGTTATATCAGATCCAGTGAAGTCTTCAATGACTAGTATAGTCTATATTCAATGGAGTGTAGTACAGTGTAGTATAGTAGAGTAGAGTATAGTACAGTGTAGTAGAGTGTAGTATAGTAGAGTAGAGTATAGTACAGTGTAGTAGAGTGTAGTAGAGTACAGTGTAGTACAGTGTAGTAGAGTGTAGTAGAGTGGTAGAGTATTGGAGAGTAGAGTAGAGTACTAGACATACCATGGGTAGTACAAATAAAGATAGCTCAAGTACCCGACGTCACCAAGATCTAACATGCAACGCAGTAAAGTCTAGTGTAGTCTAAATAGTACAGTCTAGTAAAGTGTAGTAGAGTAGAGTACAGTAGGGTACAGCAGAGAATGTAGTAGAGTATTTGAGAGTAGAGTGGAGTACAATAGAGTATTGGTAGGGTGTAGTATAGTAGAGTATCGGAGTGGAGAGTAGAGTATCGGAGTGGAGAGTAGAGTATCGGAGTGGAGAGTAGAGTATCGGAGTGGAGAGTAGAGTACAGTAGAGTACAGTAGAGTACAGTAGAGTACAGTAGAGTACAGTAGAGTACAGTACAGTACAGTACAGTACAGTACAGTATAGTACAGTACAGTATTGCAAAGGACAGTAGATTCTAGTAGAGTCTAGTAGAGTCTAGTACACTAGACTAGAGTACAGTACAGTATAGTACAGTAGATTTGGTTCTATAATAGTAAAATCTTTTAATGGATGTTAAGTCCTTTGATACATTTATGCCTAAATGATATTATGTTCGTTGATGGTTACTCAAGAAGAGGAACCGGAGCAGCTTATATAACTTTGAGAGAAAACTTGGCATTCGAAAAACTCTCCTGTATAACAATGGTAAAGATTGTTCTAGAATATTGACACGGCATTTGCAATGGACATTATTACGCTCGGACAGAGTACGGTTCATAATACATCTATAGGTAGGGTCCTGCCTATCGTGGATCTAACATAGAGAGTGTAGTACAATAGATTTGGGTCTATAATAGTAAACTCTTTATGGATAATTCATTATAGTATATTGTAGTGTATAGTTTAATCTAGCATACTAAAGTAGAGTATAGTTCTAATCTGTAATCAAGTCTAATCTAGATAGAGTTTCATGTGGTCTAGTATTTTGGTCTGGTGTAGTATATTACAGTCTATTAGAGTGAAGTAAAGAATAGTGTAGTAGAGTGTATTGCAGTAGAGTAAAGTACTAGAGTGAATTGTAGTAGACTATAGTGTAGTAGAGTATAGTGTAGTAGAGTGTATTGTAGTATAGTGTAGTGTAGTAGAGTAGAGTATAGTGTAGTGTAGTAGAGTATAGTGTAGTGTAGTAGAGTATATTGTATTGTAGTAGAGTATAGTGTAGTGTAGTAGAGTATAGTGTAGTGTAGTAGAGTATAGTGTAGTGTAGTAGAGTATAGTGTAGTGTAGTAGAGTAGACTATAGTGTACTAGAGTGTATTGTAGTAGACTATAGTGTTGTAGGGAAAAGTAGAGTAGAGTGTAGAGAAGGTAGAGTAGAGTAGTGTAGTAGAGTGTATTGTGGTAGAGTATAGTGTAGTGTAGTAGAGTCGACAGTATAGACAGTATACAGTGTATAGTCTATAGTGTTAGATTCTTGTTACGTCAGGTACTCTGTTTACTATATTCATTCGACAATTTTTCTCTAGAGAAAGGAATCGGGCTACTTCAGTAGTTGAAAACTGCTTCGCCTAGTCAAAGGATTGTTGCTAGGTGCAAAGGGGGAAAACTCTACACATACCATCCTGGTGCCTTGACCTCATTAAATTCACCCTGGTACCTCAAGTTTATCACACTCCATCCTGGTGCCTTAACCTCATTACACTCACCCTGGTACCTCGTGCAATGATGGTAGAGGAGTTGTACAATGGAATGGTCACTAGAATCAGACGTAGGCTCAAATGACTAAAATAGGTAGAGGACTACCTATGGTGGATCCACAGTTAGTAATAGTAGCTAATGATAGTTATCAGCTAGGATTAGTCCAACTCAAGAATTAGTAATAGAAACTGTAGTATAGTAGTGGATCAGTCAGTCTCTGTGTGTCAGTCAGTGTCAGTCAGTGTCAGTGTGTCAGTCAGTGTCAGTCAGTGTCAGTCAGTGTCAGTCAGTGTCAGTCAGTGTGTCAGTCAGTGTCAGTCAGTGTCAGTGTGTCAGTCAGTGTCAGTCAGTGTGTCAGTCAGTGTCAGTCAGTGTGTCAGTCAGTGTCAGTCAGTGTCAGTGTGTCAGTCAGTGTCAGTGTGTCAGTCAGTGTCAGTAGTACTACTACTAGTGGTAGTAGTAGTAGTAGTAGTAGTAGAGTATATGGTTTCAAAATATATTGGTTGTTATGTTCTTTAATACTTGGGCATGTTCTTTAATACTTGGGCATGTTCTTTAATACTTGGGAATGTTCTTTAATACTTAGGCATAAATGTATTAAAGACATAACATGGAGGTCACACCCAACCATTTCGCCTTTTCTTTTACTAAGGCCTTAGCCGCACTTTTTTCGCATGACTTTGCAGTATACGATTCTCTCACCAGTTCGCACATTGTCGCCCCACGACCCTCCAGTGAACTCCAGTGAACTCCAGTGAGCTCCAGTGAACTCCAGTGAACTCCAGTGAACTCCAGTGAACTTGGTGAATTAGCAGTCATCACTTCATGATTTACCTAAACCGCCAACTCCTCATTCGTTACATCACCCAAACCCCCATATCGTCGCCAACTCGCCAATTGACCGCGTGCCCCATACCTGGCTTCACCTCACGATCATATGGTGTATTGTCCCAGCAGACTTCACTTCACGATCATATGATGTATTGTCCGAGCAGGCTTCGTACTCGTCCGGATTTTTCACCGCCTTCCTTCCCATGGTGCACTCATTATTTTTGATGTTCGCAGTAGCACGCTATATTTTGGCTGCAATTTCTGCCCACACCAACTACTTTCTTCTCCACGGTCTTCCTACCTCAATATCGGTGTGACCTCAATGTTATGTTCTTTAATACTTTTAGTTAGCCATAAATGTATTAAAGAATATAACAGTTGTTAGATCTACTATAGATCTACTATAGATCTACTATAGATTTACTATTGGTAGGACACTACCTATAGAGACGTTATGAAGCCTACGATGTATGATCCCAGCAATGGCCACTGCAAACCCCGTATCAAGGTGTTCCTGTCATCACGACACTTCGTTCATTGATGACCCCTTTTGTTTACTCTGGAGCAATGTTTACCTATTGTTCTGGTGGAGAGTTTTTCGGTGCCACGTTTCTCTCAAACTTTATAAGCCACTCCGGTTCCTCTCTTTGAGGAACCATCAATGAATACAAGATTAGGTTAAGATACGTTATAAAGAACATAACAGTTGTAGTGTAATGTAGTATGATATTGTGTAACATAGTAGATTGTATTAAGCGTTATAGTATAAGCTGTCATAATTAGTAACGGTTATGTCATTACTCTTTAATAAGTCCCCAAGAGTTTTGGGACGGTAGTAGTCATTATTTCTTCTTTGGGATTGTTACATGTGTTACAGATCTGGTACTAGTAGGTCGTGATATTCTGGTTACTGGTGATACTCCTCAACCTAGAGAGTGATGTTTTCTATATATACTTGGGATTCCTTGGACTCCTTATTCTTGAGTGTGGATTTGGTAAACCTTTTCTAAAGTCAAACCTTTTCTAAAGTCAAACCTTTTCTGAAGTCAAACCTGACTCCTTGTGACTCCAAATCCCAGTTACAATACTAGTCTGCGCTCATGTGTTCCTCGGAACCTTATGAGGCTTGACCCATTTCGTTGTACTACAGGTTTCCTGCATATACTCCACTCCAAATCTTATATATTCAATAGAATGGAGTAGAGTAGAGTATTCAAGAGTGTAAATGAGTAGAGTACTGTAGTAGAATATAGTGAGAATGTGTGGGTGTGAGAGTAGTGGGAAAACCAGTTTTATGGGGGAATGTGAGACACGATATGTGAGTTTTGGATGTTTTGGTTGTTTTGGATGTTTTGGCTGTTTTGGTTGTTTTGGTTGTTTTGGTTGTTTTGGTTGTTTTGGTTATTTTGGTTGTTTTGGTTGTTTTGGATGTTTTGGATGTTTTGGCTGTTTTGGCTGTAATGTGAAAACGTTCATTGCTTCGTAGAAACCATTGTCCTGCATCCAATGGGCCATACGTGTAGCCTTTATTACGCCAGGGCCCATGCAAATAGAGCTCGGAATTGTCCTTTTTGGACCCCTATTCAGGGGCAATATTCTACCCTATTGTTTGATTTTTAATTAAGGCTCATTGTGTGTTTAAGGGGAAGTTTTAAGGTTAAAATTGTTTTGAGCACTGATCTGTATTTATTTTGATTCTGAGCCCTGCTTTGTATTTATTTTGATTCTGAGCCCTGCTTTGTATTTATTTTGATTCTGAGCCCTGCTTTGTATTTATTTTGATTCTGAGCCCTGCTTTGTATTTATTTTGATTCTGAGCCCTGCTTTGTATTTATTTTGATTCTGAGCCCTGCTTTGTATTTATTTTGATTCTGAGCCCTGCTTTGTATTTATTTTGATTCTGAGCCCTGCTTTGTATTTATTTTGATTCTGAGCCCTGCTTTGTATTTATTTTGATTCTGAGCCCTGCTTTGTATTTATTTTGATTCTGAGCCCTGCTTTGTATTTATTTTGATTCTGAGCCCTGCTTTGTATTTATTTTGATTCTGAGCCCTGCTTTGTATTTATTTTGATTCTGAGCCCTGCTTTGTATTTATTTTGATTCTGAGCCCTGCTTTGTATTTATTTTGATTCTGAGCCCTGCTTTGTATTTATTTTGATTCTGAGCCCTGCTTTGTATTTATTTTGATTCTGAGCCCTGCTTTGTATTTATTTTGATTCTGAGCCCTGCTTTGTATTTATTTTGATTCTGAGCCCTGCTTTGTATTTATTTTGATTCTGAGCCCTGCTTTGTATTTATTTTGATTCTGAGCCCTGCTTTGTATTTATTTTGATTCTGAGCCCTGCTTTGTATTATTTTGGTTCTGAGCCCTGCTTTGTATTATTTTGGTTTTGAGCCCTGCTTTGTATTATTTTGGTTCTGAGCCCTGCTTTGTATTATTCAGGTTCTGAGCCCTGCTTTGTATTATTCTGGTTCTGAGCCCTGCTTTGTATTATTCAGGTTCTGAGCCCTGCTTTGCCTTACTATGGTTCTGAGCCCTGCTTTGTATTATTCAGGTTCTGAGCCCTGCTTTGTATTATTCAGGTTCTGAGCCCTGCTTTGCCTTACTATGGTTCTGAGCCCTGCTTTGTATTATTCAGGTTCTGAGCCCTGCTTTGTATTATTTTGGTTCTGAGCCCTGCTTTGTCTTATTCAGGTTCTGAGCCCTGCTTTGCCTTACTATGGTTCTGAGCCCTGCTCATCTATATACTCTCTCCCAACTTCTTTCCCTTCCACAAAAATTAAACCATAAAATACACCCAAATTCTCTCCCCCCATTCCAATATGAAACACAAACGCCAAACCCTTTACACCTGAAGCATGACTCGAGTTTGTCTTTTTCATTGACTTATCGCGTCCGACTGCATACAACGCTGCACCATGGCCGCGTTCCATCTCACCGGAGATTGCAAATCATATATCTTAGGGAACAGCACTAGGAATACATACACATTAATATGGATTAATAGGGATATATACAGACCCAGGTGCACGAGTGTATAGGATAAAGATGTATAGGAGTGTATATAGTGGCCATATTGGTAAAGGCACGTATACTTATGGAATAGGAGTGTTTTTGAGTATATACATGCGAACAGAAGGTTCACGAAACCCCACTTCTTAAAGTCCCAAGGAGAACAAGCCTTGAAGAAAAGCCTTTAAAACAATTCAAAGGCCTTGGAAACAAGGCAAAAGTTCCCCAAAGAAGAAAAAGGCCGTGATGTATGCAGGAGAAGCTGTAGCGGCGTGTTTCAGATACTAATTTCTATTGTTACACATACCAAGCAAGAGATGCAAAGGTTCAGGCTGAAAGTACCTTTAGTCCGTGGATTTTATTTCTCATGTATAAATATGATGATAGGTTCTTCTTCCGACGCCACACCAGATTTTTCCCGACTCAACAGATTTCTCCCGACTCATCATGAAATCCATTCACTTATTTCTCATGCCATTTATCGCAGCCACTGTGTGGGCACACCGTTCTCCAGTAGAATATGTGTTCTATGTCAAGGTCAACGGAAATAAGTTTCCTCTTTCCGGGCAAGCTCTTTCCAAAATCAGAAACGATACCAGTGTGTTTTACTATGACGTAACCCCCATAGAGCCGAGACCAGAGCCTACCAGGTTTATGTTGGAGGAAAACTATGCCTTCACTCAAGATACTCTGACCCCAGGATACGTTGGCTTACACAAGGGAGGGCTCTTTTATGGTGGGTACACCAACAGAACACGCTTGGCTTTGGATACGGAACGCCAGGTGGTTAACCATATATTTTTCGCGTGCAAGAACACCACTTCTCGCTATGTCATAACTTACCAGTCCATTGGACTCTCGTGTTCTGCAGTGGAGATTTACCTATTGCCTTATAATGGTAGGGAAGTCAAACGAGTGACTCCTCTCTTTAAGCCTTTACTGACCATGTCCAGAGATAGCACTCTTCATAGTGGTCCTAGGGTTCATAGAGCTCCCAATGCTCCCAAAGCTCTTAAGGCTCCCAATGTTCCCAATGTTCCTAGTGAAGTACTCAAGGGAGAGTCACACCAAGAGTATAACGAGCCAAAGAATAAGGACAAGGGTACGAAAGAACCAATAAAAAAGGAGTCCAATTTATATGACCAGAATAAAAAGGGTAAAGGTCAAATGGAACCAGAAAAAATGGAATTCAAGAAATATAACCTTAATTCTGAGGCTGAGTCTGAGTCTAAGTCTATGCCTAAGTCTATGCCTAAGCATGCGGTGCCTAAGAATTTGGAACTTGCTTTAGAGTCAGATGTCACTAGTACTGCTGACGTGACTGCTAAAGTGACTCTTCTAGCTACTACCGTGGTTTCTCCTTCCAAGACTGTTGAATCTAAAACTGTCAATTCTAAGACTGATAAACCTGAAGGTTTCAGTGCCAACACCAATACTCCAAAAGCCTTCCATTTGACCGACTCTAACCCCAAGACCTTTAGCAAATTGAAAGGCTCAAAAAGGTCCTTGGCTACTAAGGTATCTTCAGAAACGCCATATGCAAACCCATTGGCTGGAACCACTACGTCGTCTTTTAACTTCAAGGTTTCCGGAATATCTACGGTGTTTAGAACATCTATAGTGTCTAGACCACCAAAAGTATCGAAACCAACAAAAGTATCGAAACCAAAAAAAGTGTTTAGACCATCCAAAGTGTTTAGACCATCCAAAGTATCGAAACCAAAAGAAGTGTCTAAATTGGCTGTCCCAAAATCTTTGACTTCCAAAGCTACCATTGTCACTAAGAAAAAACCCGCCACTGTTAGTATCTGCATAGATTGTGAGTCCATATCTGCTACCGGCTGGAAAACCCATACCGATTACGCCACATATTTTCCTAAGCCCACCACCTTGACTCTCACAGTGTGTGAAGAGGAAGATAATTGTATACCCTCCACGGTGATCATCCCCAAAGCCACAACCTTAACTGTGACCGGAGTATGTGTGGTGGCAGAGACTCTGGAAGAAGAATCTGCTACCAAAAATGTTCAGGACCCTATACTGAGGAGTTCCAGTAGTGATCCAGAAACCCAGACACCCAAGGGCAGGAGAAAATTGGGAGTACACTCCAAAAATGGTGCTGATCCTGCTAAAGAAACTAGTGGGAAGCCCAAATGGGTAATTAGAACCCCAGTTTTAAACACACCCACTGAAAGAGGAGACCCTAGAAAGACTGCTATTCCTCTGCTGAGAAAAATGCCCACCTCCACCCCAGAAATCAGAACCTTTGTGGGTGGAGCTTCTAGGAATGTCTTGGGTACATTTATGCTTGGCTTTGTTGCCTTTTTGTTGTAGACCCAAACACTTGTGTGTCTTTTAAGTGTTTTACGTGGTTTACGTGTATTTTAAGTGTATTTTAAGTGTATTTTAAGTGTATTTTAAGTGTATTTTAAATGTATTTTAAGTGTTTTACATGTTTTACGTGTTTTTACGTGTAACTTGTGTGTACTTTAAGTGTATTTTAAGTGAATTTTACCTGCTTTTACCTTTTTTACGTGTTTTTACGTGTTTTTACGTGTTTTTACCTGTCTTTACCTGTTTTACGTGTATTAGTCGATCATGACTTGGACAAACTCTCCGCCATCACTGACTCTGGAATTGGTCTATAAGTGAGCAAAGACTTCACTAACCGTGCGTCAAGTGCAGAGTATATTGTGGAGTATGGAGTGAAGTATGGAGTGAAGTATGGAGTGAAGTATGGAGTGAAGTATATTGTGAAGTATATTGTGAAGTATATTTTGAAGTATATGGTTAAGTATATTGTGGATTTAGATTCTTGTTGTTACGTCAGGTACTCTGTTTAGTATGTTCTTTTGTTGATGATTTCTTAGAAAGATAAATCTGAGCTATTTAAGTACTTGACGGCGGTGGAGTTAGCGTATCCAGTCAGTTTTTGCTATGTGCTTGACTTTTCAATAATCACTATAGAGTAAAATTGGACAAAATACCATACTTTATTGTTCATTTTTTCTGACATACTAATATGATGTATAATTATGAGCACTGATCCTTGCATAGCTTAACCGGAATTGAGGACCGCTGTCGGAATTGTTCAAATACGGGACCTCTAAAAGTCCACCACGAAACGATTTTCAGTTGAAAAAATCTGTACTTTAAAGTCCGGAATTCCAGGATTCTAACAAACTAAGTTTCATCAGAATCCCTTGAAAAAAAGGTCGTTTGCGTTGGACCTTTTTCTGCTGAGGTAGCCTGGTGTACGGGTGTTTTTGCACCCATTCAATCCAATGACCTCGAGTGCCTTCTCTGCAAACACTATCAAGAGAAACCGAAGCAAGGGCGAGATCAAGTCTGCTCCCATCCCAAAACACCCATCTCGGGAGAGATCCACGAGCGGAATCACGTGCTTCAAGATACACAAGGTCTCCAGTTTGACCCAGTGTAGCTTATTGGTCAAGAAGCTCAAGAGCAACAAAAGGACATGCGCCTCGAACGTAGGGAAGAAACTTGTCCTGATACAAGAGACTGTTTGCACGAAAATACTACTAAGGTCAGTGTTGAAGATATTAATACTATTGTATAGACTTAGTATAGACTCCACAGTATGGACTTAGTATAGACTCAACAGTACAGTACATAGATATAAGCGGTAACAGCACATTCAATTTCTCGCATTCCAGAATCTCAATCAAACACGCCACTCCGTGCTATGGACCAATGGTTGTTGCGGTGGATTATTACTCGGATAATGATAAGTGTTTAGGAGTGTTCTTGGACCAGATTTTGTAGGAGTCCAATAAATCTTGTGATGAATGTGGTGACCTCCTCCTCAAGTCGCCACACTTTAATTTAACATTTTGTGAAAAATATCTCTTGAATCAAGAAAGGTTAAAGATAATTAAGTCAAATCATTAAAGTCAATCCTTTAGAGGGAGTGTTGAGAAACAGGAACCAAACATGGCAACTTGCTGTCTCTTCGGTATCACAGTCACATACCTGGTTGTGTACGTGAGTGTTAGTGAGTGTATATGAGTGTACATGAGAGTAAGTGGTGTGTACGTGAGTGTATATGAGTGTATATGAGTGTAAGTGGTTGAGTACGTGAGTGTACGTGTACGTGAGTGTACGTGAGTGTATACTGTAAAAACTAAAAATTCGTATTACTTAAAATGGTATTGGCACTAAACTAAAAGTCTACTCAATGTAACTAGCCATTTTGACTAATTAGTATCCTTCGAAGACAAGTACTTCTTCAACGAGTCCGTGAGCCGGTTCACCTCTTCGGGACTTCTCTTTTCCAGCACACCTTCCAAGCCCAAAGCAGTAATGTCAATGGTTCCAATAACATTCTCAACGAGATCATGCCAAGTTCCTTCTTCCTCCTCGTCGTCTCTCTTTTCTTTCTTGGACAACTCTTCAGGAAGATTCACCAACTCATCCAAAGGAGTACCAGTCAATTGCGCCAACAGGTTAACATTACCAAGCAATTTTTGGGTCATTCCTGCAATGAGAGTAAGAGAAGCTGCTCTCTTGAGTTCATCTAATTCATCGGTGGTTTTGTTGGAGTACTTAGTGGCATTGGAGTACTTGGCAGTGGTCAATTTTTTGGTGGAATTTCCAACATCAAGTGCCTTGGAACCATTTTTTCCAGGCTTGGAGAATTCTTGGATTGTAAATTCGGGAATACCTGCAACTTCAGTGGAATCTGGGGGTAATAAAGTGGCAGCATCATTGGCTTTAATAACTTCAGAAGTAGCAGTAGCTGTGGGTCTAGCAGAAACAGCAGGAATAAGCGCAACCAAAAAGAGAGAGAGTCTCATTTTTTCTTTTTCTTTTATTCTTTTTTTTTTTTTTTTTTTTTTTTTTTTTTTTTTTTTAGTGGTAGCTTTTGGGCTCAGTAGTAGGACTTTAGTTTAGTATTGGGAATGAGTAAGAAAAAGGAAAAAAAAAAAAGAGGTGGTAATTTAGGGAAGATAAATGAGGTGGAAGAGAGATAAGGCTTTATTTATGGGTGCGAAATTCTAGAGGGGTGCGAATTTCTATACTGCGAAAGATCGACAGATTATCAGATCGACACCACCGCACCACCGCACCACCGCACCACCGCACCGTCGCCCCGTCGCACCACCGCACCATCCACCAGATCGACACTCAATAAATTCTAATTGCTCAATCAATGCTATAGAGATAATAGTAATGAATATATGCTTGCTGTATCTATACTTGCGGATCTACAGATTAGCAAATGACACTTGTTCGTGTGTCCGTTGTGACTGCGTAGAAGTACCTAGACCTGCCGTATATAAAAGCAATGATTGGCTGAGTTTTAAAGCAGCCCAGAAAGAGGTAATGAAAGGATTGGGTAGTTTTTATTGGGTAGTTTTAAACATGCACTAATATTTTCATGACATATTTTTTTGGTGTATTTTTTTGGTGTATTCTTTTGGTGTATTCTTTTGGCCTTGCGTTTTGGTGCTCTGTGAAAGGTCCAGATGCTGGTGTTTCTTTTTGAATATATTTATGTTCCATATATACAAGTGTATTTTTGCTCTTTTGGGTAGGCTGATCCTAAGGTAGCTGAAGGCTTAGCAGAAAAGGAACAGGTGGATTTATTGTGGGTGTTCTGTTATGTGGCTTGCTTATATGCAGGTTTTTCCGGGAAAATGAGTAAGAATAGTACTACGATCTTCTCCAATTCCATCTATCAATTTCCCTAGATTGTATAATGCTTTATTACTTTTATTGAGAGATTATATTTGTAAATTCGCAAGTTCTGATTTTTGGTGGCATTAAGTAGTTTGGGTACTTTTCTTGTATAGTAGAATTGGTGTGAAAAAGTGCGAACACGTCCCAACACTACTGAAGGAATACCCACTGGACCAATACCCACTGGACCAATATCCATACCCTTACAATACACCAAAGACTAACTCTCAATATTTTACAAGTGAGTATTACTCATTTAAATACACATTTTTTTTTGTTTCACTAACGTATGATGTACAAGTCAAGTCAAGTCATTTACTCACTCCCAAAAGACGTTGACGCAATGTGATTTTTTTTCTGACCAGTGCTCTGAATAGATTAACGAGATTCCCCAGTGTCCGTATCTACTCTCTTGCGAAACCACAACCAAAGGAATGGGCTTGGCAAAATCAGTGGGGAAAAAGATCCTATTGAGCTTGACTCTAGTTTGACATTGTAAAAAGGCATGAAGAGTGTAGAATAAGTAGGAGCTCCAGTGCCAGTGAAATACCACTACCTCCATCATCTTTTGACTAATGAAAGAATTACCCCATCATCTTTTGATTAATGAAAGAATTACTCCATTATCTTTTGATTAATGAAAGAATTACCCCATCATCTTTTGATTAATGAAAGAATTACCCCATCATCTTTTGATTAATGAAAGAATTACCCCATCATCTTTTGATTAATGAAAGAATTACTCCATCATCTGACTTCTCATATATTGGACTAATGAACATCAAACCAGCCATAGCTAAGAAAATTACCTAAAATCAAACGAAACAATTTCTTTTGGCTCTACCTTTTCTTCTACTACTGAATAATTCTACAACATTTTTTTTCTGCATTCATTTTGATTGGTTGGTGGTTGGTGTGGAACTTTATTGAAAAACAGCGATCGAGAAAGCGCGCTCTGATATCCACAGCTATCAAGATACAGTGTTTTTTAAAACTATTCAAACCAGCGCCACAAAACGATTCAAACCACATTAGCAAAAAGGTTCGTACCCCTTCGCTCAATCTTTCAAACCAAATGGACAAGTTGTTGTATACAGGATAACAAGGAAACCAGTTCAGTTTCGTCCGTTTTTCACCCTTGATTGGTACAGTGAAGCAATTTTCCAGATTTAAGATTTCAGAATATTGAATTCTAATGAAAGTTGGTGTGAAAAATTATGCCATTTGGTTTGAACCATTCTGTCTTCTTGGTTTGAACCATTTTGTCATGCTGGTTTGAATAGTTTTGAAAAACACTGTATTAGGAAATCAGTTTTCCACGGCAATCAATCATTGCGACAATAGATTGAGCAATGAATGAAGAATCTCCAGAGATATATAATGAGGACTCCGCCCCATTTATTTTCAGAACTTTAATCGAACATCAACTGCTTGAGGTATACTAAAATGCCTCCAAAAAACCAGACTCACCAAAAACCAGACTCAACAAAAACCAGACTCACCAAAAACCAAACCCACCAAAAACCAGACCCACCAAAAGATCTCGTATTGATGATACTTCAATGAGCACTGACAACTCTTCTCCTCCTCCTCCTCCTCCTGAAGTAAACACTTCTTCTATGAGACTATGAGGTCAGTGTCTTATAGTATGAGTCATCCTCTGGATGTTACACCCTGGTTAATTAATGGACCTCCTGGCGCCGCAATTGTCGTTGCGGATCTGGCGTTAATTGATCTACAAACTTGTGTACTGCATACTAGAAATAATCTGGAATACGAACCAAGTGGAATTAATCTTCGTCTACAAAAATAGACATTAAAGTTGTTGAACTTGTGGAACATGTGATGAGGGACCTACATATGTGTGGCTACTGCATGTTCCAGTGAAGGCATCCAGATGAAAGAATGTTGGTTATTCTTGAAGGGAGACAATAGTTAAGTAAGCCGTATTGGGCTCTGGTTGGGCTCTTGTCCAGCTCTGCGGCATTGTCTTGGAAGAAGACGTAGGTGAGAGAGATGGATAAAAGAGAGAGAGCGGTTTAGGTGTTCCTGGGGACCTAACTATATGTAGAGAGGATCCCGCTCTAGTTTGAGCGGTATCTTTTGTATTGTGAGAAGAGTTCACCGATATCTAGTTTAGAGAAGAATATACGTGACCTAAGATGAACCCCGAAGCACCATACTTGAGGCAATTATTGAAGACAATAGCATAACAATTCCAAGTGACCAGAGAGCTCACGCAAATTCTCAACAAAAGTAACTGTGTAGGGAAATAAAAAAAAAAACAATCATATGCACCAGAGCTGGTCATCCCAGGCTATTGTTACAGAGGTGTTCCAAACCTCTATTGTGGTTCGCACTCTACAGATCATACCATCTCATGAAAATCTCTCTGTATAGTTAACAGAAATTAAACTATTTGAAATCTTAACAATCGTCAAGAAAAAAGCACACCATTTGATGCAGGTAAGGATGATCCATTGAATGCGCCATATACAAGGTCTTTGGGTGGTATATATATATATATATATATATATATATATGGGGTACACCCAGGTTGCAGACTTCAAAGACATGAAACTTCTACATTGCATCGTAACCTTTTCTGTGGCCTCGACTGCTTGGGCATACCCCCAACTTCTCAATGCCTCTAAGGCTCAAGGACATCCTCAACATCCCATGGGATTTTTTTGCCAAATTTAGAGACTACAATGTGCCTCTCACAGGTAACTACACCAAGTCCAATGGGACTGGCTTTTATTTACTACTCCATGGAGCAGGGATGATTATTCCTACTGAGTTTACGTTCGAAGACGGATATATAGTAACTATGGATTCATTGCTGCCAGGCAAAAAACAGTATTTGGGCATTTTTCAGAAAACACTTGGGTATGATTCTGGTACCAATAAGGTGAAGTTGGTGTTGGACGAGGAAATGAAGATTTTGAATAAGAAGTTTAAGTCGTGTGCCTTCGATAAGGGCCAATTTAACATTGTTGAAAACGAAAAAATTATCTCCAAAGGTGCATGTGTCGAAGTAGACATATACTTTTGGCCGTATGATAAAAAGACTGGATTACCGCAGGTAGAAACCACCAAGGAGGAAAAACCTGTGAAGAACGACAAACGGGAGCTTTTACCTGAACTTGTAGACAATCCCAAAGCTTTTGGTTTGGAAAAAAGGTTTAAGTACCAATATTCCACCGATTTAGCATTCTTTGCAAAAATAAACGATGACTATATTCCCCTTTCCGCAACACTCTTCAAGGACCATAGACCATAAATTCAACGTGACACTCTTATCTTATAACATCGTCAATTTCTCGCCCGCGATCTTTTATCTTAACGGAAGAAAAGCAGAAACTTATCACTACTACACTCCAGGATATTCGGGTCTTCACCGGGGAATGCTAGCGTTTGCCCCCCAGGTCTCCGCAGTCGACTGGCACCTTTCCAACCACAACCAAGTGTTGAACTATAATTTTCGCTCGTGCAATATCTATAACAAAAACGCAAGAGTGATACTTACTAATTATTGTCCCCTTCCCCAGAGTAACTGTTTTGGAGTAGAGATCTATCTCTTGCCATACGATCAAAAAACAGGAACAGTGGACAAAAATGCGAAATTTGAAATCAAAAAGTTACCGACACCGGAATTACCGACACAGCAATTTTGCAAGACTGGAAAAAACAGCCCTTACTCCTTCCCTATGGTATTCTTTATTAAGTTCAATGGATATACGGTACCTCTATACAGCCATTACCTTGGCCACACTTTCAATGGTATCAGTCGATTTACTCATGGGAACCCCGACAAACCACCTGTACAGGTTTGTCTACAAAACAATCAGGCAGTCATCAACTCAAGGCTGGTACGCTTTGTAGGGCTCGATAGCCTTGCGCTACTGTTTGGTCCGTCCATTAGGCCATTCCATTTGGATTTGGATAGCCACGGGAAAGTGAAGGGTCTGTTCCACTCATGTGAAAATCGGGGGAGTGAATTGCGAGATATTGTGATTGGATCATGGTTTGCCGGACCTCAACTGTCATGTTTCGAGGTGGACCTCTACCTCTTGCCCTATAATAAAGAGACCGAGTCGCAAATCAAGTTTCCTATGAAGAATAATTAGCAGGGAAAAAGGATGTTGAAAAACGGTAACAAGTACCTTTTCTTGTCAATGAGTATCTAGTATGAACGGAGACGAGGTGCTTCGTGGATACGTTGTATGCAGGCCATTGATAAGACAATAGGGCTGCGCAGACCTTGAACAACAAGGCTGAGCAGGCCTTAGACAAGCGGAAAGGCATAAGAGGAGTTGGGGCCCCGGCTTAGGACTTTGGCCTTATAAGGTACAACTTATATATCCCTGTTTATCAATGTATACCAAAACATAAGTTGAAAGTTCTTCATATGCACCTGTTCTTCATATGTACCTGTTCTTCATATGTACCTGTTCTTCATATGTACCTGTGGTTACTACAACCGCCTGGTGCCGTGAAGGTAGAGGTCCCACATATATAAGGAAGTCTGGACCATATCCATCTGTGAAGTAACTCAATCAAATATCATCTGTCTGGGGCATACCAAGATGTCTCCAAAGACCAGACCCACCAATATTTTAATGGACACTGACAACTCTACTTCTTCCTCTTCTCTTTAATTAAACCCTCCTGAAGTGTTTACATATCTTGAAGCGAATGTGAGGACAGTGTATTTCAGTTAATGTCCACTGGACATCTCACCATGGTTAATTTATGGTCCACCTGATGCCGCAACTATGGTTATGGAACATGTGTTGTCTAATCTACAAAGCAGACGGCTCAATGTAAGGCCAGTGAAAAGGTGAAGTGGATATTAATCAAAGGAAATCTAGAGGTAAGGCCAGAATCAGACAAAGAGAAGGGGGAAAGACCAGAATCAGAGAAAGAGAAGGGGGGAAGACCAGAATCAGACAAAGAAAAAGGGGGAAAGACCAGAATCAGACAAAGAGAAAGGGTAACGTGAAGAGAAAAAGGAAAGGGACGACGAAAAAGAATTAGATGAGAAGCAAGGTTGAGTTAAAGCGTGTAACTCTGGGAATTTCAAGGTGGAGAATACTAAAGTTGGGAACAAAGAACTGGAACATAAAAACTGTAGTGCTAGTCTAGTATCTTGTATTTGTACTGGTATAGTGCTTGTATAGTACTGGTATAGTACTGATATAGTACTGATATAGTACTGATATAGTACTGATATAGTACTGGTATAGTACTCTAGTAAAATACTGGACGTAAGCGTATTTGTGGGACTAAACTAGCAATGAGGGTCTGACGAGTCAGGAAATCGAGTGCCAGAAGCTTATAGTCGAATAGCAGAACGTGTAGAGGATGATCAGGGTGTGGAACGGGATCAATGGGTGCAAGGTGGTCGGTGGTAGCTGTGAGACCGAGGGTAGCAAAGGAACCGGCAGAGTCAGGAAATGACACAGACAAGGAAGGAGGCACTGACGGAGCAGATAAGAATGATACCAAGGTTGGAGAAACAACCGAAGGGAAGAAGGGGGATGGAGAGGAACTGGAGCGGCTGGAAGATGTGTGGTCTGTTTTGACGGCTGGAAGCGACGATGCTACGAGTTTCTCGTCTGCAACTGCAGCTCGTTCCAAGGCCCGGATCTCTGCGACACTCAATGACCTTTCCAAGAGGTTAAGAAAACCAAAGTCCGTGTCCACACTTGGGGTGGATGAAACCAGCATTCTATCCGACGGATCAGAGGTGCAGCTGGTCACACTGACACATACCAGTCTGGTTCATCTGAATCAGGGGAGTCTGGTAAATCTGCAAGGATGATGACGGCATTAAAATTGAGCTGGAGGGTGAGAGTAAGGTTGAACAAGTGATGACTTTTTAAACTCATGTACCTCCATCAAATGTCTCTCTGGTTTTCATAAGCTCTCTGGGTTCCATAAGTCTTGGTGTTCCTCCTAGTGTGCCCTCAGAACCACTACCTGCTCTGAGTGATATGGACTCCAGAACTTTTTCCCCCTGCTTTCCCAACTAGAATCTATTCTCTTTGTTTCTTTTGAATCTTCTCTGAACTCTGTTTCCTTTGAATCTGCTCTGATATCTGCTCCCCAATGCCCCGTTTCTCTAGACCCCGTTTCTCTAGACCCCGTTTCTCTAGACCCCGTTTCTCTGGACCCAGTTCCTCTAGAGTCTTCTCCTCTGGACCCTGCTCTGCTGAAATATATTCCGCTTGGAGTGACCATGTCGGTGCCTTTGGCTTGGGACATAAGACGTTTTTGACGAATATATCCACCTTGATAAAGATTCTTACCCAGAAACTCCGGCAAAAAAGGACCCAAACGAAAATCCCCAGCCTTTGAACCAAAATGCCAACTCCATCTGCCCCATTCAGTGTATGAAAGAGACTACAAGTCACAGTTTCCAGGTGAGACTCCATGTTCCATACTTTGACCGTGACTGCCACTAAAGCTCCTACTGTGGTAGTCACAGATATCCACACCGTGACCGTTACAGAGGTTCCCACTGTGTTGACTACAATTTCCGGGACTCCATAAGTCTCCCTTACTGGTCTCCATAAATATCTATGACTGGCCTATTACTGGCATGGATATTCACTTCAATGGAGATTTATCTTCACTTCCCTGAGGAAAATATCTTTGTTTAAGGTTATTTCTGTTAAGAATCAGTCTTGGAAAAAACTACAGTGAATACTTTTCAAGCTCATTATGAGCATACTCCTATGAGTGACCTAACTTCTATTAGATAACTAATCCAATATCTCTACAGAGGGAGACATACCAAGATGCCTCCCAAAACCAGACCCACCAAAAACTTCTCGTAGTGATAATGTGAATCATACTACTTCAGAAGCAAACACTTCTCGTGAAGTATTCACTTATCTAGATGAGACTATGAGATCCATATCCTACAGCAAGAAGGGTCCTCTGGATGTTGAACCATCATTACTCTACGGGCCGCCTGATTCCCCAGCACTTCTAGCTGATATGGAATTATCAAATCTACAGGAATTTAGAGATGGCCACTAGAGATGTAACAGGCATAGTCTCACAGAACTAATCCTACCAGACTCACTTCTAGAACCACTTTTAGAATCACTACTAAATACTATACTATAGTAAAATAGTATAGTAGTATAGTAGTATAGTAGTAGAGAAGTAGAGGAGTGGAATAGTAGAGAAGTAGAGGAGTGGAATAGTAGAGAAGTAGAGAATTAGAGAAGTAGAGGAGTAGAGAAGTAGAGAAGTAGAGAAGTAGAGAAGTAGAGAAGTAGAGAAGTAGAGAAGTAGAGAAGTAGAGAAGTAGTATAGTAGTAGTGTAGTAGTTGTTAGATCCACTATATGTAGTACCCTATCTATTGACTGACTGACTGAATGACTGAGTTTAAAGGTTGAGTCATGAACTAGTATCATGGTTTGTCAAATAATATCATGGCTTGTGGTAATGATACCTTTCATGCTAATTACCAGACTTATCGCTCTCACGTTTTCGATATCTACTAAGTTTTCTCCATATATTGTAATGGCTGAGTATTTCAAATGGATCAAACGCAAAGAAATATTTCATATCGATCCAAAAAGCAAAAAAAAAAAAAAAAAAAAAAAAAAAAAAAAAATT
>NLAO01001619.1:0-51902 GCA_002370835.1 Metschnikowia continentalis | reverse complement strand
ATTTTGCCGTGCTGGTTTGAACTATTCTGTCTTCTTGGTTCGAACCATTTTGCTGCGCTGGTTTGAATAGTTTTGAAAAACACTGTATAGGCCCTCTATATGTAGGACCCGTACACCGTACATTCCAGTCAAAAATCTATAGATATATATAAAAAAAAACGGGGAATTGCCTATTTAGGAAGGTCCCATGGTCTTTATTTTGGTTGAGTTTCTTTGGTTGATTTCTTTGGTTGAATTTTTTTGGGTTAGTTTTTTTTGGTTAATTTCGTTTTGGTTAGTTTCTTTGGTTTAGTTTCTTTGGTTTAGTTTCTTTGGTTTAGTTTCTTTGGTTTAGTCTCTTTTTAGTTTAACTTTTTCGAATTAGTTTCTTTTTGATTGGGTCAAAGACTAGCATTCCTGCACACAATCATGACAATACTCTATAACAATAAGCGCACCTAAACAATCTACATGTCATAATATTCCACGCCATCTCCACGCAATCCACGCGATCTTCTACGCCATCTGTCAACGCACAATACTCATAACTCACAATACACAATACACAATATACAATACACAATACACAATATACAATACACAATATACAATATACAATATACAATATACAATATACAATATACAATATACAATATACAATATACAATATACAATATACAATATACAATTCACAATATACAATACTCATAATTCACAATACTCATAATACCGACAATACTCATAATACTAACACTCTAGTGCTAACTACCAATAGAAATTTCCCCATTACAAATCTATACTCTAAATAAGACATATAGAAAGGTTTGGTCACTTTACTTAAACTATTATACTAGTACCATAAATGACATGTCATTGTGATACAGTATAGTTCAGTAGTAGGTAGAGTAAATTACTACAGTAGTAGTTTGGTATAGTAAATTATTACAGTAGTAGTACAGTAGAGTAAATTACTACAGTAGAGTAAATTACTACAGTAGAGTAAATTACTACAGTAGTATCAGTGAAGTGTGTTTAAGTAGGAGTGAATATAATTTTCCTAATACACGATCCAATGGATACACGACCCAATGGATACACGATCCAATGGAGATACACGATCCAATGGAGATACAGTGTTTTTTCAAAACTATTCAAACCAGCATGACAAAATGTTTCGAACCAAGACAAAATGGTTCAAACCAGCGCGACAGAATGGTTCAAACCAACTTTTATTAGAATTCAATATCTGAAACCTCAAATCTGGAGGATTTCCTCATATGTATTACATTTGAGACAAAAGTCTTGTAGTACCAATTAAGGGTGAAAAACGGACGGGAATGATTTGGTTTCCTTGTTATCCTGTATACAAAAACTTGTCCATTTGGTTTGAAAGACTGTGCTAAGGAGTACGAAACATTTTATCTTGTTGGTTTGAAACATTTTGTCTTGTTGGTTTGAATAGTTGTCTTGTTGGTTTGAATAGTTGTCGCGCTGGTTTGAATAGTTGTCGCGCTGGTTTGTATAGTTTTGAAAAACACTGTATAGTGTTTCAAAGCAGCGCGGCGAAACGATTCAAACTACACTAACAAAATTAAACAAACAAATACAATATGAATTATTAAATACAGTATTTTTTAAAACTATTCAAACCAGCTCAACAAAATGTTTCGTACCCCTTTGCACAGTCTTTCAAACCAAATGGACAGGTTGTTGTATCCAGGATAACAAGGAAACCTGTTCTGTTCTGTTCTGTTCTGTTCTGTTCTGTTCTGTTCTGTTCTGTTCTGTTCTGTTCTGTTCTGTTCTGTTCTGTTCTGTTCAGTTCAGTTCTGTTCTGTTCTGTTCCATCCGTTTTTCACCCTTGATTAATACTGCACGACATTTATCCCAAATGTAGTACCATATGAGGCAATCTTCCAGATTTAATCGTCCAGATTTAAGAATTCAGAATATTGAATTGTAATAAAAGTTGGTTTGAACCATTCTGTCTTCTTGGTTTGAAAGACTATGCGAAGGGGTATGAAACTTTTTGAATTATCGGTTTGTTTAATTTTGCAAAAGTGGTTTGAATCGTTTAGCCGCCCTGGTTAATTTTGAAAAACATTGTACGCTTGGATGAAATATTGGATAATGTGGAAACAATGATAATTAAAAAAATTACTAGAATGATATGACATAAAAAGGGATCAATATTTATATCGAACTACTTGTTAGTATTGAAGAAATCTTTTGGTGAACTTTTATGGTATACTACTTATTTGTAGCAGGAGAAAACGGAGGCTAGTCTTTTTTACCTCTGCCGTAGTAATAGTGAGAGTGAAAAGTATAGAATATGAGAAGTGTAGAATATGAGAACTATAGAATATGAGAAGTGTAGAATATGAGAAGGGAGTGGAGTGTGTGGGTGAGGGTGGAACGTTACGCACCATGAAATTCAGTGAAGGTTTGAATCAGTAAAGGTGTGAGGGTCACAGTCTCAGTCGCAGTGAAGTCGCAGTGAAGGTGAGTGAGGTGAGGGTGGCTGCGAATAAGAGACTGAAGAGAAGTGAAGAAGAAACTGAAGAAGAGACTGAAGAGCGTAGAGTGAAGGAGTGAAGGAGTGATTGCAAAGAATAGAGTGAGGAAGATTGGAGAGAAGGAAAGTGAAGAGTGAATAAAAGGAAGGTCTGTGAACAGAGCTTGTCAATGAAGACTCGGGTCTAATAGTGTATTGCCAGTGACTGTTTTGCTGGGAATGTATTGCAGGAACTGCTGTGCCAGGAACTGTTTTGCAGGAACTGTATTGCATGAACTGTATTGCCAGTAACTGTATTGCAGGAACTGTATTGCCAGTAACTGTATTGCCAGTAACTGTATTGCCAGTAACTGTATTGCCAGTAACTGTATTGCCAGTAACTGTATTGCTGGGAATGTATTGCAGGAACTGTTTTGCCAGTAACTGTATTGTTGGGAATGTATTGCTGGAAATGTATTGCTGCTACTCCAGTCTTAGGAACACCAGTCTTAGGAACACCTGCCTTAGGAACACCTGCCTTGGGAACACCTGCCTTAGGAACACCAGTCTTAGGAACACCTGCCTTAGGAACACCAGCCTTGGAAACACCAGCCTTGGACCATCCCGTTTTTCCTCACAATATGTTGGATGTTATCGATTTAGAAGCATGGCATGGAGAGCTTTGCGCACGTGACCCTCGTTATATCTATCCCAGGCAATATACAAGGCCACCATGTCCTGCATGGCCTCGGCGACCTCGTCCAAATTGACATGGGAATAGTTAAAGAAATGCATGAAACGATCGATCTTGGTGGCCAGGTCCACGTGACCGAGCAGGGAAGAAGTGGGCCCGTCCAACGCCATAAGGTCCTCTATATGCAAGTCCGGCGGGGCAGCAGGTCCCCTTAGCGCCCCCAAGTGTTTCTGAAGCACCAATGTTAGGTACACGGCACAGAAGGCAATCACGTGCGGTGGCAACACCAAGTGGAGGTCGGTAATGTACAGGTCATTGATCAACAGCCACGAGTGTTGCAACTCATCATGCGAAAGCACCAAGCCAAACTCCGGCTGGCTACCCAAAAACTCATGCACCTGAAGCAACGCCCGGTACGGATGGTGTACCACCAAGCACATGTCCAACTCCTCAATGAGGTAGAACTCGAACTCGGCCAATTTCCTCACATCGTGTGGAATATACTCCGGCCAAAGCCCTCGTGCCTCCGTCACCACCTGCCGGATATGCTGGGGGCACTCTTCGATCTTGCATGCCACATAGAGACACGTGGCCACCAAAAGGTACACATTGATCTCTTTAAGAGAGGCACGAGTCAAGAAGCGAGTCATATAGATTTCTGCGGTCAGAAGCGCTATCTGGCGCACATTAAGGCGGCGTCCCAACTTGACCACCATGGTATGGAGATAGATCCTCATGTTGATATCATAGTTTATGCCTGCATAGTCCTTGATATGGCCACCCTGGGTCATTTTCTTCTCCAAGCCAATGAGCCGCCTGCGTACCTCAGCAAGCTCCTCTTTCTTCATTTGCCATTGGGTTCGTTGGGTCAGCGCCCAGTAATCCGCAGACATGATGTATGTGAGCGGTAAAGCAATAGGATGGAATTTGGTAGATGGCTAAAATGGATTGGCTCAAAAATGAACTGGCTCAAAAATAGATTGCCTGAAATTGATTGCCTGAAATGGATTGCTTGAAATGGATTGCCTGAATTTGATTGGCTCAAATGAAGTGGCTCTAAATATTAGGGAAGTACTACTGGACTGGATCGAAGACTGATTTGGTGAACTGTGTACAGGAATCAGTTAAGAATCAGTTAAGAATCAGTCACGTGAGTATAATTGCCCCCTTAAGGAAATTTATCCTAGCAACTTAACTGTGTGTGGGGCGTGATTGAATGTGGTAGTGAGGCGGTGGAAAAGGTGAAATTGTGAGTGGGTGGAGTTGCGGATATCACACCCGTACCTCCCATTTGCAACCTCTCTCACTACAATCTCAAACTCCACCTTGGATTTCCTTCTTGGATCCCCATCTAGAAGGGGGAATTATACAATGGAATTTATATTTTTATATCAATAAGTGGTAAATAAAAGAAGAAAAAAAAAAAAGAAAGAAAGATATATAGATATATAGATATGGTCCGCATTGTTAGATCCAAGATGGGTGGAATACAACCCATATAGGTACTGAGCTCACGTGCCCACATGCCCAGTTAATCGGGAACCAATGCTACTACTCTCTTTCGGGTTCACTATTGCTACATTCCTTTTGGGTTTACCATTACTACGACCCTTTGCCTCTCTTTCGGGTTCACTATTACTACGCCTCTCGGTTCACTATTACTACAACCCTTCGGCTACCTTCCGGAAGACTACAGTGTTTTTCAAAACTATTCAAACCAGTGCGACAAAAAGTTTCGAACCAAGAAGACAGAATGGCTCAAACCAGCACGGCAAAACAATTCAAACCATACTAGCAAAATTAAACAAACTAATACAAAATATAACCCCCTAACAAGTTGATCGTTGTATACAGGATAACAAGGAAATCTGTTCTGTTCTGTTCTGTTCTGTTCTGTTCTGTTCTGTCCCTTTTTCACCCTTGATTAATACTGCAAGACTCCTGTCCCAAATGTAGTACCATATGAGGCAATCGTCCAGATTTAATCGTCCAGATTTAAGAATTCAGAATTGAATTCTAATGCAAGTTGGTGTGAAACATTACGCCACTTGGTTTGAAAGGATGTGCGAAGGGGTACGAAACTTTTTGCTAGTGTGATTTGAAACATTTTGTCATGCTGGTTTGAATCGTTTTCCCGCGCTGGTTTGAATCGTTTTGAAAAGCACTGTACTTAATGGCGGCCGATTCCTCTTGATTAGGAATCATCAACGAATATAGTTTTGATTAGGTAATTTAAGTGATTACAAGAATCTAATAGTAGTATATTTATGTACTATATTATGTCCCATACACTATATTATATCTATGTCCCATTCACTATACTATATCTATGTCCCTGTTAGACCTACCATGGGTAGACACACTACCCATAGAGGTATCTTCGAGCCTACGAATGCCAGTGACTCATCCAAGGCACCTTAACCCGTGACTTGGCCTCATCGATTCACCTTACCTCGTGACATGGCGTTTAACCGCCCTGCTTCACTCTCCGGTATTCACTGGCTCGCTATATAATTACGCGGATTCCCACTTATTGGGGATCCATCAACGAATGAACCGAACTCCCAGTAGTAGACGTATTCAAGAATCTAACAGTCCCATACGCTATACTATATCTATGTCCCATACACTATATTATATCTATGTCCCATACACTATACTATATCTATGTCCCATACACTATATACTATGTCCCATTCACTATACTATATACTCTCTCCTATAGTCTAAGTCGAATAATACTTCCCTACACCAGTGTGCCCGTCTACTCAATACCATGAGTCAAAGATACACACTCTAATAGTAGAATGTCTTCTGTCTATTATACCACTATTATACCGAAATCTACTATACTAGTTACTATAACTCTAGAACACTATGTACTATATACTCATTATATTCTATTTGTTAGATCCACCATAGGTAGGGCACTACCTATAGGGACATTATGAAACCTACGATGTCGGATCCCAACATTTGCCACGGCAAAACGCCGTATCAAGGCGTTCGGCCGCCACGGCATTTCGGGCATCGGTGGTCTTCTTTTGAATATTGCAGAACAATCCTTACCATTGTTCTGGTGGAGAGTTTTCCGGTAACACGTTTCTCTCAAAGTTATATAAACCACCTCGGTTCCTCTCTTGAGGAACCATCAACGAATATAAGAAGTTTAGGTAATATACGTTATAAAGAACTTAACACTATTATGTTACTACTCAACACGAATTACTATACACTACACCACTACACTACACTACACCACTACACTACACTACACCACTACACTACACTACACCACTACACTACACTACACCACTACACTACACTACACCACTATTGTAAAACAAGACTGATGAGGGATGACAGTAGATTCAGAGTACACATATCAATAGATTCTAATTTTAACTAAGTGGCACAATAGTGTCAGTTCAATATAGTCAGCTCTTTATAACGTGTTTTAACCTAAACTTGTATTCGTTGATGATTTCTCAAAGAGAGAAACCGGAGTTGTTAACGCGTGAAGCACATTACGCGCATGTGTTAGAGCTCAAAGGCTGAGCTTGCGGGATTTAAGCACAGCGCTTAAGTCGCAATGTTTCAAAGAGGCATGCCCACTCCAATATAAAAGGAGGGGCCGCCACTCACGCTTGTAAGGTTAGGAGTTCTCTCAGAACAATTGAGGATAACACGGATTAGCCCTAGGTCATACTCAATAAATACAAGTCTGATAATTAACAGGAGTGGCTTATATATTTTGAGAAACATGGCATCAAAAAACTCTCCAACAGAACAATGGTACGGATTGTTTCAGAATATTCGAAAGGACCATCGTAGTACATCATATAGCGATAGCCGATGGTCGTGATACGGTGTTTTCAATGGTCATTGTAACAACCGGCCTGAGAGGCTTCATAATACCTTCATAGGAAGGGCCCTGCCTATGGCGGATCTAACACGACCCCAGAAACTTTAATGACCAGAATACTTTATACTATTCTTTCAGTCATAACGTACAGATACTCTTGTATCATAGACACGATAATAAGTGCATCAACTCATTATACTCTTTACTTTGCATAAACCACAGCATACAGACTCCTTATACTAGTCATAGGCAAAGTATCAAGACTTCTTACCCTAGTCATGGACCAAATTATACAGACTCACTATACTATTCATCACTCATTACGCCAACTCTGATTAAAATGACTCAGTAAAATAATAACCCTGACTCATACTGACTCATAATGACTATAATGACATGGATTCTAATTTTAACTAAGTGGTACAATGGTGTCAGTTCAATATAATCAGTTCAATACAGTCAGTTCAATATAATCAGTCAATATAATCAGTTCAATATAATCAGTTCAATATAGTATAGTGGTAGAGAGAGTATAGACTAATCTATTCTATGATCTTCTGGCTCTTTCTACTTCCTCATCCCCCTAACCCGATATTCATACTATGTACTATACACTATACTACACTACTATACACTATATATATTTACTATGAACTATATATATTTACTAGACCGCTATAATACTACTACACTACAATACTACACTACTATACACTACACTATAAAAAATGATCAAGGCAAATGATAAAATATTAAGGTATTTATCATATATATGGTTATATAAATAACATATGATTTATAAAAATAAGAAAATATGTTATATGAGTATTATTTTCATAAACTTTTAATTCATTTATTAAAATGGTGTTTAACTCATCTTTATTTTTTATATTAGAGAATGGTTTATTTCTATTTGAAGATTTTGTTACGTACATTCTTAATGAATTAACATTTTGGCTAGATCACTTCATGTTATATATATTTATAAATATATTACTCACTACTATTGATCTTCCGTTTGCGCATAATAATCTATTATAATAATCTATTAGAGGCGCTTAAATCCCTTCTTAATTTTATGTTTATTTTTAACGTGCTTCAAACCTTAGCTGCTTGTTTTATTATATTATTATATAAACATATAGATTTATATGACAATCATCCTTTTCAAGAATAATATATACGAATGGATATATATATTATAATAGATGATATATTCCATAGTTTATCCCCGCCTACGCCGGGATATAATCATCCCACACCCGAAGCGGGCACCTGTTCTTCATATGCACCTGTTCTTCATATACAACTGTTCTTCATATACAACTGTTCTTCATATACAACTGTTCTTCATTTATAACTATTCTTCATATACAACTGTTCTTCATATACAACTGTTCTTCATATACAACTGTTCTTCATATACAACTGTTCTTCATATACAACTGTTCTTCATTTATAACTGTTCTTCATTTATAACTATTCTTCATGCACCTGTGGTTACTATAACCGCCTGGTGCCGTGAAGGTAGACCTCCCATATATATAAGGGAGTCTGGACCTTATCCATCTTTTAAGTAACTCAATCAAATATCATCTGTGTGGGTCGTATCAAGATGTCTCCAAAGACCAGACCCATCAATATTTCAATGGACACTGACAACTCCATATCTTCTTCCTCTCTTGAAGTAAACACCCCTGAAGTGCTTACATACCTTGACGAGACTATGAGGACAGTGTCCTTCAGTCAGTGTCCACTGGACATCACACCATGGTTAATCTATGGTCCACCTCCACCTGGTACCGCAACTATCGTTGCGAAAGATGCGTTAAATAATCTACATATAGACTACACTACACTATACTACACTACTATACACTATACTACACTACTATACACTATACTACACTACTATACACTATACTACACTACTATACACTATACTGCTAGAGCAGACACTCTTCTCGATCCTAAAATGACCACTGAAAACGTAGTCACATATCATTTGACAGTATCGGTTGGTACGATAACCAAGAACATTACCTCTATTGCTCTTGTAAAGGTTTCACAAGCCACTTTTCTCTCCAAACATTAAAAAAGCAGCTCATATATTTCTTTCGATAAATTATCAACGGATAGAAACTGCTTAGTACTATAACGTTACACAAGAATCTAAAAGACTATGTCTATATTTATGTCTATATTTATGTCTATCTCTGTCTATATTTATGTCTATGTCTATATTTATGTCCATATTTATGTCCATATTTATGTCCATATTTATGTCCATATTTATGTCCATATTTATGTCCATATTTATGTCTATATTTATGTCCATATTTATGTCCATATTTATGTCTATATTTATGTCCATATTTATGTCTATATTTATGTCTATATTTATGTCTATATTTATGTCTATATTTATGTCTGTCTATCTCTGTCTATATTCTATGTCTATTTCTATTCTGTAGGCATAGTCTCGTACATGAAGATCGTTAGACCGGAGAATGGAGCCCTGATCTCTTAGTGTACTAGTATACCATAGAAAGTATCACTTCCCACAGAATAGAACTGGTGCTAGTAGTAGGAGTAGTAGTAATACTAGTAGTAGGAGTAGTAGTAATACTAGTAGTAGATGTATATGATTCTATGTCTGTGTCTATGTGATTCTATTTATATTGGTGTGACTTTATGTCTATGTCTATGTCTATGTTTATGTCTATGTCTATGTCTGTGTCTATGTCTATGTCTGTCTATGTCTATGATTTATCTCTATAATTTATGTTCTATGCCTATGTTCTATGTTTCCACGATTCTACGATTCTGTCTATGTTTCTACGTCTTTATGTCTATGTTCTGTCACACTCCACCAGTCAAACTTCGCTCAATCATAGACTCTATGTTCTATGTGTCTATGTGTCTATGATTCTATGTCTGTCTATATCTGTCTATATCTGTCTATATCTGTCTATATCTGTCTATATCTGTCTATATCTGTCTATATCTGTCTATATCTGTCTATATCTTTCTATATTCTATGTCTGGCTATGTCTGTCTATGTCTGTCTATATCTGTCTATATTATATGTCTGTCTATATTCTATGTCTGTCTATATTCTATGTCTGTCTATGTCTGTCTATGTCTGTCTATGTCTGTCTATGTCTGTCTATGTCTATCTATGTCTATGGTGTATGGATGGATATGGACGCACTACTCAGGACATTTTCTGAATACTGTAGATTCGGATTTCAGGCGTTCCCTTGCGGAACCAGAAAGTGCCCTCAGATTGGTGCGGGTCGCTGAGACTGGCAACAATGGTCCACTTGAACCGCCTGAGCTCCTGCTCCCATGCTGTTATGGTGTACTGGTTACGGACCGTGGCTGCCACGAGACATGTATGTGTGCCGCGCTGCAAAAAGTCGTGGAGCGTATTACCGAGCTGGGCCAAAATGCGCTCGTCATATGTCACGTCCGCGGCTACGACAATGTCGGGCGCAATGTCGCTGGTGCCTACCATCTCTTCTCCCCATACCAATTGCTTCACTCTGACGCCTCGACCTGCCATATCCTGCAAGTCGTTGTCTGAAAATGTCGCCGGAAGACGCCCTAAAAGCTCCGTATCTCCGTCTGTTATCGTGACCTGCATATAACCAACTCTCTCCTTCCGTTTCGCCACTGCCAACGATACAAGCCCTGTACCGGCTCCAAGCTCTAGAATCCTCTTCCCGGAAAGGTCTAGACCGCTCTGTCCGTTGAGGAGATACTGCAGGAGGAAGAGGGCGGCCTCCCAGGTTCGGAGCCCGGTGGTGCCGGCCCCGGAAATGATCTTGGGTTTTTCCCGGATCCGGACCGTATTGCCTGCATTGTCGATGGGATATTCGAGGGTATCTGCCTGAGTGGGTTCCAATTCCCGGGCTCCTAGCACCTGCAGACTGCAGAAAAGCTCGTAAATGTCGTCTATGGGCGCAGATTTCTCAAGGATCTTAAGGTACTGCCTAAGAAACGTCTGGGCATAGTAAGGGTTTGAATTGATGATGGGCTGTAAGTCGTTGCAGATTTGGGCCTGCACTTCTTCGGCTAGGAGTTGTGTGCAGTCGTGGCTAAAGAAATCTGCAGGGGGTATGCGCATGCCAATGCACGCCTTGAGACGCTTGTAGTCTACCACCTGCATTCGGCGGGATTCGGTGTCGTAAATGGTTGAAAGACTACTTTAATACTGCTCTCAATGCTACTCTCAATGCGCGATGCTACTCTGCGCGATTCTCTCCATGCAGCGCTCCTGCATGTGTATGTGGGTATTGCAGGTAATTATTCACGTGACCACTACTTGAATATGACACACCTGTACACCATGGATCCCACCACAAATATATCTTCAAATTATAAAAAAAAAATACCAAATCTCTAAAGCTTTGGTTTTCTAAGTGCCATATCCTGGATCTACAACTAAATAAAGGATTGGGTGTAGTTTTTTTGATTATGAGCCCGGTTGGGATTACTCACCGAAAGATCTCATACAACCTTCTTACTCCTCAATGGTTCCGTTGACTCTGACCCTCTTGACACCTCCATCGGGAATAATGGTCACAAGAACATGCAGAACGGGTTTAGAGTCCTTGATCTCGAACAAGTGCTCCTTGTCAGGGCCCGTTTTGGAATCATCAACCAAGAGCGACCATTCGCTTGAGTTGTATGCAGGCGCCTCCTTCCCATAGAAGCCCTTGATGTTCACCATTTGTGGGAAGTTGCCCCGGAAGTGTGCAGTATCAATCACCACGTTGTGGATCTTGGTCACTGCACCCAAGCGGATCACCACCCAGTCCACGTGACCAGGAGTTCTAGACCGCTTCGTCTCCCAGCCATCCGACATATCGTGGCCCCGGCCCGGCAACAAGAGGTTGTCTGCACTCCCAAAGTGTTGGTCGCTCACGTCAATAGCAACTCCACCATTCTTCACCGAAGCCGTATCCAAAACGGTGCTCGTATTCTTTGGCCGGATTGGGAGCACTTCTCCGTAAAGTCTGAACCGGGCTATACCTCCATCGGGGTACATCCTCAAGCGGAAATGCGTATAACTCTTCTCGGTGGGGCCTTCTCCCCGCACGAAAAAGTGTTTTTGGGAAGGTCCACATTCGGTCTTGTCAATGATGGATTCCCAGGCCAAATCCTTCCATTGGACATCAGAATCGTCCGTTAAAAAGACACCCTCCACGGAGATTTCCGGTGCGTGGTTCCCGTTGAAGAAAGCCGTGTCAACTTCACAGCCAATTATCTTGGCAGACGCCACTCCGGCCTTGAAAACAACCCAATCGGCCTCCTCCACATTGTGTCTTCTTGTTTCCCAGCCATCGTACCAAGCTCCTGCATGAGTGAACCGGGTGGCATCCCTGATTGGAGGTTTTGGCTTGATCAAGTTTTCGGCGGCGGCGAACCACTCGTCGGAAAAGGCAAGCACGGCTCCGCCAAGCTTCTCGCCAATCACATCAGTGTATTTGTAGACGACTTGCGCCTTGAACTCTTCTTCACTTAAGATTTTGGCCATGCTCAATTTCGATTTCCTGTTGATGGTGGTGGTATGGGAATTTACCCATATATATGCGTCGGAATCCGCCGATAGACACTCGTCCTGCATGTAGTTCAGATTAGATAGGGAACTGCACATAATCGCGCCGGATCCTGGCACCGTTTCATCTGGAGCACACCCGTGCATCATTATCAGTCACCTATCAGTGCTGCCCAACCAAGTCGCACTTGAAGAGTGCATATAGGTCCTTCTTTTTTCAAATTCAAGAAATCCTGCATCTAAAAAGAACCCGCGCATCGGTTTGCTTGTATATGTTGGGCCTGCATATAGGTGAAACCCCATCAAACCCGTGCACCTTTTTTCTTCAAACACCCGTGCACCAGTCGCACTTGCCTGCACACCAGCTGCATCGTAAACAATAAACCTTCCTCATTTGTTCAATAAATAAACACAATGTAACATCCCACCAACTCGTTTACTACCAGCCTCTTTTTCTGTTTTGGTCACCACACACCACCCCTTCTTCCCTGCCGCCGTTGCCCGGCTTCTCTTTTTTTTTCTTTCCCTTTCTTTCCCATTATACCCGGTCCCTTCAGTCCTCCATACCTGATCCCGGGATCATCACGCCACTTTCTGGCCCCACTAGACCCAACCACTTGTGGGCCATAGCTTATATTTAGGGCCGCTCACCAAAATTCCCCCCGTTTAGCTCCCCGTTCGACCCCCCGTTTGACCCCATCCACTCGTTAAAACACCGCCACCCTTGAGCCTTTATTTGATCCATTCCCATTCAAGCAAGTTGAATCACTTTTGGACATTTCTTAGATCAAGTTTCATCTGGCCACGCTCGAACATCTATTTATCCTTTTGCGTTTCGAAGTAAAGCTTAAACGCCCGCTCCCCAAAACAAAATTAGTGAGGCCACTCTCTACCGTATAGACGAAGAAAAAAAAAAGCCGGCGGATCCGCTCCTTTTTATATTAGACCATCCACAAAAATGAGTTCCGGCCCCGCGTGCACCTCATACAGAAACGCAACCACCCACGCAGTCTTGCAGCAACAAGCCCCGGCAGACCTGCCTGAACGAACCCGAAGTCCGTTGCATCCATCCAATAAGAACTACGTCACGCCCACCAAATCCGGGGTTGGCCGTACCAGTCCGCAACGAGGAATCCCCAAATTCGCCATGGCGCCCGAGACCTCCTCGAATCGCACCTCCAATAATGAGTCTCCTTATAAAATGCAGGATGCTTCATTCCAGGCGGTAACACCCTCGAAAATACAGGCTGCATCACAGAGTGTAACTCCTTCGAAACTACAGGCGGTAGCACAGGTGGTAACACCCTCGAAATTCAAAGCTGCATCACCCCCTAAAGCCCTTGCAGGATCTGAAACACTACTGTCATCCTCAAACATCACGCAGTCGCCCGCGCGCTCGCCTATAAAAGGCACGGGTACCCCCCATTCTGGAGCATCCAAAATTACCAGCCATGCGGTCGACCCAGCGTTACAAAAGCAGTATGCAGAGGCGATTGCCAAACTCTCCTCCATAACCTCAGACTACAAATATCTAGAGGAAGAACTCGCCAAGAAACTGACCAAAGTCTCCGAGCTCAGCCAGAAACTCATGTGCCTGGAAAAGATGCTTCGAGCCATGGAGGAAGACCGCCGCAAGGCCCGGGAAATGCTGGACCGGGAGGTGGCGTTTTACAAGGAGTCCTTGGACGAACTACAGCGCATGAACCTCCGGCTCAGCCTGAAGTTGGAAGCCAATCAAGCCTCAGCGGAGGCCCAGATCCTGGAGAACGAAACAAAGTACTTGACCTTGCTTCGCAGTTACAAGGCGCTCCAGAGCAATCTCGAGCTCGAGCAGAACCTGAAGGCTTTGCTCATTGACCAGATTGAGTACTTGACCAAAGAAAGGGACTTCCTTTTACAAAACACAAACTCCCATGGGTCCTTGGGGGCCAACTCGCTAGACTCTGAGCAGATTGACATTCTCAACAACTCCGACTTTCCCGACAGCCCAAACTCGGACTTTGACGCCAGCGATTTCGAGTCGGAGTCCAATTCCGATGGCAGTGTTCGTGGAACAGAACTTATGATGAGCTTCCAGGACTTGAAACCGGAGGATTTCGACTCGTCGTCCCCGATCAAAGTTCAAACGCTCAAGCAGGCCGACTTTCAAAAGGACTTGCCCCAAGACATTGATGAAGGACTTTTGAGCCCGGGCAACTCTTTTGAAGTCTCGCAAAACTTCCAATTTCCTGGCCCACCGGCAGCGTTCCGAACCCCTAGCTTTCCAGGGAGAATGCCGCCTTCTCCAGAGCAAAGTGCAAAAACCACCAAAAGACAATCGTTGCCAGCCAAATTCAAGTCCCACGAGAAACCCGACTTGGTGCTCTTCCCCATCAAATTGGCCTCGCAGGCGAACCTCTCCTACTGTGACGAAAACGCGTCCGCAGAAGGAAATAGTGCCTCTCACTCCAAAAGACACAGTACCTCCACCAGCCGGCGGCTCTCCAAACCAGGCCACTCCAGGTACAGCTCGCACGATATCGTTCCCATCAAAGTTGAGTTTGAATCTGAACATAATATCGGGCGCACTCTCTCAGCTTCGGCAACACAGAGCGAATTATCCAGTGTGGCCGAATCTCGGAACCCCATCAAGGACAGTTGTGATGAGGCGTTTATGAAGTTGAGCGGTTATGGCCGGACCTCACATAGAGATTCTGCTACGGCATGCTCTTCGAAAAGATCCAGTGTAATTTCTAAAAGGTCCAGTGTTTGGAGCGAGGCAAACATTCTGAGTGGTGACGTGACTAAACAAGAAATCACCAAGCTCAAGTTCGAGCTCCAGTCGTTGAAGTTACATAACGAGAAGCTCTTGTCATACATTGGGTTTGAGCTCCAGAAGCAGAAGAAAAACATCAAGAAGCTCTCCAGCAAACAAAACCTCCGAGGAAAGAATGTACCCAAGGGAATGGAGTATTCCGATGCCAAACTCATTGAGAGACTGAGGGAGATGCTCATACACAAGAAACGAGTGCTCCGCTCCGTTTCGATCAACCCCACATTCTCTCGAACCATCTCCAATTTGGACTGCGTTGGTCTAGGGACACCAGCCCTTGGAAACGAAGAAGAAGATACATTTGCATTCAAGAGCCATTTCATCAACTCCATCCATAAGCCTAAAGAATCCAGCAGTCGCGGCGACTTCTCCATGTTGGACACGCAGCTGGTGAAGAAGTACAAGCTGCAGACATTCCGGGTGCCCAACACGCAGTACTTTTCAAGTGAAGATAGCGAAGTGCTGGCGGTGGAAAGCGGCGAGGAATTGGACATGGGAATTGACGAGACTCCTCGCGAGGGAGGTTGGGACACCAGTAGCGACGGAAGCGTGCTGGAGGTGGAGTTCAATAACCTCAACCGGTTCAATCAAGTGAGATACATGATCTTCGGCAAGGAGCACATGAAGAAGGAGAAGGAGATTGAGACAATTGCAGACGAGGGCTTGAAGTACAAGTTTCTTACAATTGCACTTGGGATCATCGTGGTGGCAGTGCAAGTGACATCCAATGCACACCACCAAAGCAGTCAGTGAAGACAGAAGCAGTGAAGGGGCAGGCGACTTTGCATAGTTCAACACATTGAGGAGTTTAACCAGAGTGACCAGTGTGACCAGTGTGACCAGTGTGTACCAGAGTGAACCAGAGTGAACCAGAGGAATTGAGACAAAGGTGTCGAACCAGAGGTGTCAACCAGTGAGGAATTGAACTGTACAAGAGATTGACAAGTGAAAAGGAGGAAGTGACTACTTGAGTGAAGAGGTATGGAGAGACTAGTGTCATGAAGTGGAAATGCTAGACGTGGAGGCTTGGAGGGGAGTGCATAGGGGAGAGGACCTGCACGCGCGGTGCGCAACAATCAGACCACACAGCGCAGCTCCAGACTCGGACATGTGCTCGCGGGACGTTTTCGCACCCATATAAACACGCCCCTTTACTCTTCTTTCCAGCAGCACCTCCCAAAGTCACAGTCAATGTCAATGACAGAATACAGTCTCACATCTGGCACGACGTCTGTGCAAAGCGTACACAAATGTTTTGACAACCTCGAAGACTTTTCCCTCAGCGGCACGAAGGAAAAAGCGCCCAAGTGCTTGAATTGCAAGGACTGTCCAAAGACGGCCAAGGATGCAGCGGGTCTGCCTAAGATGGCAATCGAATATGAACACGAAACGGAGATTCTTTAGTTCCATGACTGGGGACTTGGTCCTCAGGACTTGGACTGATTGAGGACTGATCAGACGAAGATCACAAAACTGAATGAACCAGATCGGATCAGATCGGATCAGGTCAGGATCAGATCGGATCAGAACCAGATCAGAATCAGATCAGAACCAGATCAGAATCAGATCAGAATCAGATCAGAATCAGAGACTCAGTGGATTGATCTCTGGAATTGATCGGATCAATCGTTTAATTTATGACTTGAAAATGAATGATGTAAGAGTTATGCCAGGTACAGTGTTGTGATAGGATTGGCCATAGGAATGGATTCAAGTTGTTCGAGACCAAGGAGTAGGACAGCAAAGTCCTTACAAATACCAGAGACCAGAGAAGACTGTGAACCAGAGAAAAGACTCCAGCAGCAAGAACCAGAGAAAGGACTTCAACACTAAGAACCATACTAGATTGAATAAGGCAGGCTCTAAGAGTAGTCTGTAAAGGAATTGCTTGGAGGAATTTCCTGGAGGAAATAGTCGAGAACGACTGGAGAATAGTCCCTGGAGAAAACATCTGGAGAACTTAGGGCTCAAGTAATGGCTATAAATACTTGGCCTGTGTATACAATCAATAAGTTACTCTACCATTCCATGAGAATCAGTCAATTTCAGTAATCAGTCTCAGAAATCAGTCTCAGAAATCAGTAGTCAGTCTCAGAAATCAGTAATCAGAAATAAGTAGTCACTAGTAGTAACAGATAACACTGTAAGATCAGCAAATCATTGTAAAGTCCTTAATACTAAGATTTCAATATATCCGTATAATTACATGGTCACAGAAATCTGTAAGAGTCTAGTCCAAGTATAAAATTCTAGAAGTATATAGAATAGAAGTAGAATAGAAGCTTTTATGTTCTTCATAACGTGTTTTAACCTAATCTTGTACTCGTTGATGGTTTTTCAAAGAGAGGAACTGGAGTGGTTTATATACTTTGAGAGAAACGTGGCACCTAAAAACTCTCCACCAGAACAATGGTACTGATTGTTTCAGATTATTCGAAAGGACCATCATAGTACATCATATAGCGATAGCCGATGGCCGTGATACGGTGTTTTCAATGGTCATTGTAACAACCGGACTGATAGGTTTCATAGTACCTTCATAGGCAGGGCCTAACAGAAGCTAAGAATAGAAGCTAAGAATAGAAGCTAAGAATAAGTAGAAGTAGAAGTTAAGTAGAAGTTAAGTAGAACATTTTAGGTATAAGTGTAGTTCAGTGTAGTGTAGTTTAGTGTAGTTTAGTGTAATGTATTGTAAGTGTAGTTTAGTGTAGTTTAGTGTAGTTTAGTGTAGTTTAGTGTAGTTTAGTGTAGTTTAGTGTAAGTGTAGTTTAGTGTAGCGTAGTGTAAGTGTAGTTTAGTGTAGCGTAGTGTAGTGTAGTGTAGTGTAGTGTAGTGTAGTTTAGTGTAGTTTAGTGTAGTGTTGAGAATTGTGATATACACTCCCATATTCTGGAACGATTATCATGTTAGACTTTAATAAGTCTCTTAAGTGAGCAACTTCAGTGATCATCTCTGTTGCTTATATTCTTATCTGTATCTAACTATACTTGGAGATCCTTATATCTTATACCTCTGATTCGATGATCTCCCATAAGAATATTCACATCCATTCTTATATGCTCCATTTCTTTCTGTCGTCAAACTCAAACTCTACCGACATTGTCTTTTCCCAAGACAATAGCCAGAGCTAGACAAACCCTAGACGAGAGCTAGACAAACCCTAGACGAGAGCTACACAAACCCTAGACGAGAGCTAGACAAACCCTAGACGAGAGCTAGACGAGAGCTACACAAACCCTAGACGAGAGCTAGACAAACCCTAGACGAGAGCTAGACAAACCCTAGACGAGAGCTAGACGAGAGCCCAACATTGTTTCATCTGTATACAGTCAATTGAACATGCAGTACCCTCACGTGTACTGATACCTCAAGTTCAACAGTGTAGTATAAGAAGTGTAGTTTAGTTTAGTGTAGTGTAGTTTAGTTTAGTGTAGTTTAGTGTAGTTTAGTGTAGTTTAGTTTAGTGTAGTGTGAGTGTAGTGTGAGTGTAGTATAAGAAGTGTAGTTTGAGTGTAGTGTAGTATAGTGTAGTGTAAGTAGTGGTCGATTAGTTTAGTCGAGTAATTTAGTAGTGTAGTTTAGCTTAGTTTAGTGTACAGTTTTTTCAAAACGATTCAAACCACACTAGCAAAAATAATCAAACCAATAACTCAAAAAGTTTCGTACTTCTTCGCACAGTCTTTCTAACCAAATGGCGTAATGTTTCACACCAACTTTTATTAGAATTCAATATTCTGAAACCTTAAATCTGGATGATTAAATCTTGATGATTAAATCTAGAGGATTGCCTCATATGGTACTATATTTGGGAGTCTTGCAGTACCAATCAAGGGTCAAGTTCCAATAAAGGGTGAAAAACGGACGGAACTGAACTGGTTTCCTTGATATCCTGTATAAAACAACTTGTTAGGGGTGTACGAAACACTTTTCTTGAATCATTGGTTTGAATCGTTTTGCCACATTGGTTTGAATAGTTTTGAAAAACACTGTAGTTTTGAAAAACACTGTAGTTTTGAAAAACACTGTACTTTCTAAGAAGAGCGCGCCTTCCATTTCATGAATGATCAATCATTGCTCATTCTCAACAGGAGTTGAAGTAGAAGAGCCTTTTTTCTCTTTTTTTTTTCTCTTTTTTTTTGTTTATACCTTCTTTTATTTTATTCAGATTTTTCCTAGAAAACATAGTGGATCTTGGTGACAAGCGCATGGAGAGTGGGGTTATGAATATGAACATGGGTGTAAAGTAGGGACCTAAAATAGGGACCTAAAATAAGGACCTAAAATAAGGTACGAAAATAGGGAGCGAAAATGTTTCGAACCAACAAGATAAAATGGTTCAAACCAGCGTGACAAAATGTTTCGTACCCCTTCACACAGTCTTTCAAACCAAATGGACAAGTTGTTGTATATAGGATAACAAGAAAACAAGTTCAGTTCCATCCGTTTTTCACCCTTGATTAATACTGCAAGACTTCTGTTCCAAATGTAGTACATATGAGGCAATCGTCCAGATTTCAGATTTCAGATTTCAGAATATTGAATTCTAATAAAAGTTGGTGTGTAACATTATACCATTTGGTTTGAAAGACTTTACGAAGGGGTACGAAACTTTTTGAATTACAGTGTTTTTCAAAACTATTTAAACCAGTGTGACAAAATGTTTCAAACCAGCGCGACAAAATGTTTCGTACCCCTTTGCACAGTCTTTCAAACCAAATGGCGTAATGTTTCACACCAACTTTTATTAGAATTCAATATTCTGAAACTACTACCTCCACTACTACACTACTATAGACCACTACTACACTACTATAGACCACTACTACACTACTATAGACCACTACTACACTACTATAGACCACTACTACACTACTATGAAACATTATGGAACCTTAATTTTGGACGATTACCTCTTATAGTACTACATTTGGGACAAAAGTCTTGCAGTATCAATCAAAGGAGAAAAACGGACGAAACTGAAACTGAACTGGTTTCCTTGTTATCCTGTATACAACAATCAACTTGTTAGGAGTTACGTAATCATTCGTATTGTATTAATTTTGCTAGTGTGGTTTGAATCGTTATGCCGCACTGGTTTGAAACATTTTGCTAGTGTGGTTCGAAACATTTGTCGCACTGCTTTGAACCATTCTGTCGTGCTGGTTTGAATAGTTTTGAAAAACACTGTAGTGTAGTGTAGTGTAGTGTACAGTGTTTTTCAAAGTATTCAAACCAGCACAACAAAGCTATTTAAACCAAGAAGACAGAATGGTTCTAACCAAATGGCGTAATGTTTCACACCAACTTTTATTCGAATTCAATATTCTGAAACCTTAAATCTGGACGATTAAATCTGGAAGATTGCCTCTTATGATACTACATTTGGGACAAAAGTCTTGCAGTACCAATCAAAAGTGAGAAACGGAGTGAAACTGAACTGGGTTTCCTTGTTATCCTGTATACAAGCACTTGTCCATTTGGTTTGAAAGATTGTGCAAAATGGTACGAAACTTTTTGAATTATTGGTTTGATCGTTTTGGCGCGCTGGTTTGGATAATTTTGAAAAACACTGTACTGTACTGCACTATTGGACTATTATAAATATTATCATTACTACCTATACTATTGATTTTAGTATTGGATTTCTAGGGATTCCGCGTGGGGACAAGCCCTAATATGACCCTCGTGTCCCTTATGACCCTCATATCCCTATAGCCATCATTTCCCTATAGCCATCATTTCCCTATAGCCATCATTTCCCTATAGCCATCATGTCCTTTATGACCCTCATGTCCCTATAGCCATCATGTCCCTGACCCTCATGGAAGCATGGAAGCATGGAAGGCATGAGAGGTATGAGAGGTACACATTTTGCACCCAAAATACTCGAAAAAAAAAAAAAAACGGAGAAATGTTCATTCCCCATCCCGAATATTCCAAATCACGAAAAGGTATTTTTGTTCTGTTCCCATAATGACTTCAAGGTTAATTTGCGGTCGGAGCCTGGATTGGGTGCGATATTCTGGCCCTGCACCGCCTTGGGTCCTATTTCCCTGGTTTCCCTGATTTGCCTAATTTCCCTGATTTGTCCCATATGACTCTTTTGTCCGATTTGTCCCATATGACTCTTTTGTCCGATTTTTCCAATATGACTCTTTTGTCCGATTTGTCCAATATAGCTCTTCTGTCCAATTAGACTCTTCTGTCCGATTTGTCCAACCAGACTCTGACCTTCGTCACTATTCACCCCAGTACTAGTATTCAGCATCACAGTCTTCATGAAGCCAGGAACAATGTCCAGGCCATAATCTGCTTTCGGTGGATGCACGACGCCCAGAATAGGAATACCTGGACCTTCGGCTCGGAGCAGGATGAGTTTTTCGCTCAAAAACGATGTTTTAAACTCCTCGTATAATTTAATCGTTTGGGGGTAGTCATAATGGTGACGCTTGAAGAAGTTGTCTGCACGGAAAAAGAAGAACCGTTCAATCTCATGCGCAGAAGCTGTGGCACTAACCACTGGCTGCACAAGAACCTCACTTCCCACGGGATTCGGGTCTTCTTCTCTGGCCCGCCCCTCTTTAAATCTTCCTTCTAATCTTCCTTCTAACGGTCCTTTTGTGCGTCCCTCTATTCCTTCTTTATATCTTCCTTCCCTCAATTCTCCCTCTTTGAACCTTCCTTCCTTTATTCCTCTGTCTAGTCCTATTCTTCTTTCTATTCCCTCTCTAGTCTCATTTTCACTGTTTTGAGTTAAATTTTCTCGGGTTAAATTTTCTCGGGTTAGGTTTTCTCGACTTAGATCTTCTCGGGTTAGATTTTCTCGTATAGCATTTTCTCGTGTAGCATTTTCTCGAGTAAGATTTTCTCGGGTTAGAAGACTGTTGATTCGTAGGCCTGCACGGTCATCGTAAGGCTCGACAAAGGGGGTGAAACTGAGACTCTTTTGAGGCTGGAACTCTTTGGTTCGGCCAAGAAAAGGATCTCTTCCTTTGGAGACTGGAGGTTTTTCAGGGCTGAATTTTCTTCGTTTGAGGTCTTTGCCAAACCCTCCGTACTGGTCGAAATCTAGTTCCAATGCAAGGTCTCTTCCCAACCGGGCACTCAATGCGGTACTTCCCAAGCCATTTCCCAAGCCACTTCCCAAGCCACTTCCCAATGTGGTATCTCCACTTCCCAATGCGGTATCGCCGTTACCCAATGCATCACTTCCCGAGCCACTTCCCGAACCACTTCCTGAGCCACTTCCCAATCGGGTATCTCCATTACCCAATGCATCACTTCCCGAGCCACTTCCTGAGCCACTTCCTGAGCCACTTCCTGAGTCACTTCCCAATCGGGTATCTCCATTACCCAATTCAGTATCTCCACCCCCCTCCCACCCCTTTCCTCGTTTAATCAAATTGTGCCTCTTTTTAAACTGCTCAAGCCACCCGTTGCTAAACCCCTCCAATCGCTTGGGATCATCCACCCCATATTCCCGTGCATACTTACACCAGTGCCTCCGGAGTTCAGGGTCACTGATGTCCCGGTTCTTCTGCACCAACTCATCCATTTTGCTGTTTATTTTTTCATACTTGAACGTGATACGCCTTTTCTGCTGTCCCCCGGTCTCGGATTCCTTGAGTAATTCCCGGAGCTGTGCTTCATTCTTGAGCCATTCATGAATGCTGGACTTGGAGATCATAACTACATCTTTAAATTCCTCCACGACTCCTGCCTGCAGCCACTTATGGGCATGAAAATAGTCTAGAATATGGACTTTTTGCTGTATCGTTGCCCGGGGGCGTTTGTGGGGGTGGGTGTGCTGGGCCATGTTTATCATTATACAGTTCAGCTAGTGTTGATGTTCCGGTCACGTGACCGCTCATTATTACAAGAGGTTCCAGTGTAGGTGACAGATCCACCATACCTCTCTGCCTGATGCAAATTGTTACTGAGCCTCCTATTCAAACTCTTATTCAGACATCTACTCATCCTTCTACTCAGTCTTCTACTCAGCCATCTACTCAGTCTTCTACTCACCCATCTAGTCAGCCATCTACTCAGTCTTCTACTCATCCTTCTACTCATCCTTCTACTCAGCCATCTACTCATCCTTCTACTTAGCCATCTACTTAGTCTTCTACTCAGCCATCTACTTAGCCTTCATGGTATGGAGTATTAGTATGGCCTGAGGTGAGTAGACAAATTATCGCTGAGGAGTTGTTCTACAATGACCTCTTCTCTTGAAAACACTAAAAAAAGTAGTTCAAACTCCTCCCTTTGAGGAATCATCAACGAATAAGTACTTAAAGTTACAGCAAGAATCGAATAGTAGGAGTGTACAGTGTTTTTCAAAAGTATTTAAACCAACGCGACAAAATGTTTCGAACCAAGAAGACAGAATGGTTCAAACCAGCGAAGCAAAACGATTCAAACAAACTAGCAAAATTTAACAAACCAATACAACACATAACCCCTAACAAGTTGTTATATGCAGGATAACAAGGAAACCCAGTTCAGTTTCACTCCGTTTTTGACCCTTGATTGGTACTGCAAGACTTTTATCCCAAATGCAGTACCATATGAGGCAATCGTCCAGATTTAATCGTCCAGATTTAAGGTTTCAGAATATTGAATTCTAATAAAAGGTGATCCTCACCATATCGGCCATTTTCATCTTCATTGGAGGTTTGGAGTACTATACTTTTGGGGCCAAAATCGAGACGGTGATCTTATTGAACTTACCACAGAAGTCACCCATGATCACCATAATAGAACTGCGGTGAGTACATCAATGATCGCTGGAGTTGTTCCGTAGCGATCTCGGCTCTTGAAAACACTAAAAAAGTAGCTTAGATTCCTCACTTGAGGAATTATCAACGAATAAATATAAGTTAGTACTTGACGTTATAACAAAAATCTAACAATATTGTATATAAGACTATACTATACTACAAGACTACACTCTAGGACTACACTCTAGGACTACACTCTAGGACTACACTCTAAGACTGTTAGATCCAATATGGGTGAAATACAACCCATATAGGGATTGAGCTCACATGCCCAGTTAATCGGGAACCGATGCTATTACGCTCATTCTCAATTCACCAATACTACACCCCCTTTCTGGTTCACCTACTCAATGTTCAGTACCTGTAGAGTTTTGTTGTGACGCTAAGTACCACGTTATCTTTATTCGTTCATGATTCGTCAAAGGGAATCTGAGCTGCTTATAACTTTTCAAGAGAAGGGAAACATTACGCCATTTGGTTTAAACCATTTTGTCTTCTTGGTTTAAACCATTTTGTCTTCTTGGTTTGAACCATTTTGTCTTCTTGGTTCGAATAGTTTTGAAAAACACAACCACACTAGCAAAATTAATCAAACCAATAATTTAAAAAGTTTCGTACCACTTCGCAGTCTTTCAAACCAAATAGCGTAATGTTTCAAACCAACTTTCATTAGAATTCAATATTCTGAAATCTTAAATCTAGAGGATTGTCTCATATGTACTACATTTGGGAGTCTTGAAGTACCAATCAAGGGTCAAGTTCCAAAAATGGGTGAAAAACGGACGGAACTGAACTGGTTTCCTTTTTATCCTGTATACAACAACTTGTCCATTTGGTTTGAAAGATTGTGCAAAGGGGTACGAAACTTTTTGTCGGAATGGTTTGAGCCATTTTGTCTTCTTGGTTTGAAACATTTTGGGGCGCTGCTTTAAATAGTTTTGAAAAACACTGTATACTGATAGTATGGTAGTCACTATTAGAGTAGTAGATGACCCTATAATGATTATAAAGAGTAGTGTCTCATACCAAAAAAAAACTAGTTTATATTTGGTGCTATCATATATTACTTTTTAAATCCTTATATTCATCAAGTAGACTATAATTTTATTCCAAAGAGTCGGGTTGTTTGGGAATGCAGCTCAAAGTGGGTGGTAAATTCCATCTAAAGCTAAATATTGACGAGAGACCGATAGCGAACAAGTACAGTGATGGAAAGATGAAAAGAAGTTTGAAAAGAGAGTGAAACAGTACGTGAAATTGTTGAAAGGGAAGGGGAGGGAAGATGTTAAAGGGAACTCCTTCAGCGTAGGGATCCCCCCCAAAGAGTCTTTCCTCTCGCCCGTCTTGAAACACGGACCAAGGAGTCTAACGATTATGCAAGTATTTGAGTCAACCCCAAATGCAGTCAACCCCAAATGCAGTCAACCCCAAATGCAGTCAACCCCAAATGCGTAATGAAAGTAATTGGTCAACCCTACCCTCCTGTCCTAAAGGGCGGGAGAGGAAGCATAATTATTAGGACCCGAAAGATGGTGAACTATATACCTGGATAGGGTGAAGCCAGAGGAAACTCTGGTGGAAGCTCGTAGCGGTTCTGACGTGCAAATCGATCGTCAAATCTGGGTATAGGGGCAAAAGACTAATCGAACCTAAATTACCATCTTCATCAAGTAGAACTAAATTGAATTGCTAGTCTAAGGTTTGGGTGGTGGGTGGTGGGTTGTAGGAATGGTAGAAAATTTTGGTTGCGTCCTGCATATAAGCAAATATCCTAAAATTCTTCCATTTAACTATTTTCCATTTCTAAAAACCTTCTTCTAAGCAATTAAAGAGTTTCATCTTTAAAAATTGTATTTTCGATTTTTGGTGGTACTTCAAAAATTGCATGTGTTGCATTTTGCAGCTTTCGCGTATATCTGATCTATTTCGCAGTCTACTCTCCAACCACCCACACCAATCTCCAAATACACCACTCCAACCACACCGCAACAGCAAAAACAAATTTTGAAAAAAATGAATCAGGGAATTACTTAACTAATATCACAGCTTCTTTGGTTTCATGGTTTATCCTAAACTCTACTTCTTACCCTTTATATCCTAAATGTTAGATCCACTATAGGTAGGACACTACTTATAGAGACATTATGAAGCCTACGATGTACGATCCCAGAAATGGCCATTGCAAACACCGTGTCACGACCATCGGTTATCGTTGTATGAAGTACTATGATGGTCCGAATATTCTGGAACAATCCTTACCATTGTTCTAGTAGAGAGTTTTTCGGAGTTTTTCGGAGTTTTTCGGTGCCATGTTTCTCTCAAAGTATATAAACCACTCCGGTTCCTCTCTTTGAGGAACCATCAACGAACAAAGATTTAGTTAGGAATATAACAAATACTGTTAGAATCTTGTTGTTACGTCAGGTACTCTGTTTAGTATGATTTTTTGTTGATGACTCCTCCTTTTGAGAAATCTGAACTATTCAAGTATTTGAAAACAGCATCACCTAGTCAAAAGGTTCTTGCTAGGTGCTTGGGTGTTCAATAATCACCATAGAGTAATATGGTACTAGATAGTTTGACCGGAATTGCAGGCCGCGGCCGGAATTGTTCAACTACAAACTCTCCAAAAGTCCACCACGAAAACTTTTTCAACTAAAAAAAATATTCATTATAAATTCTGGAATCCCAAGATTCTAACTAGATTACTCTTATTTTTGTAAGTTGAAAAAACGGTCGTTTGCATTGGGCTTTTTTGTGTTGAGGTATTCTGGTGTACGGGTGTTTCTCCGCTTACGCAACCCCGGTTTACACCCCAGTTCTGGCCATGCTAATCAACGGTATTTAAATGCTCTACCTCTGGTGATCTGAGAGATGCATCACTATATATGGCGGATTTGACAGTCTTGCATATACCAACATACTGAAATCTCTAATGCATCACACTAGAAAATAACAAAACGAAGATGTGCTTTGTGCAGGCCCAAATTGTGTTGGAAAATAGCACCGACTGAGCGCGCACAGCGTTCTAGGCTTGCTGAGCACTGCGCGTCTATTTTCACATGCTTCAGTTGCCGAGAGCAACCGAGGGTGAGTGAAGGCCAACTCCCGCATATATAAGGAGGCCTTCGCGACCTAACTTCTATTAGATAACTAATCCAATATCTCTACTGAGGGAGCCATACCAAGATGCCTCCCAAAACCAGACCCACCAATACTCCTCGTAGTGATAACGAGAATCATACTACTTCTAAAGCGAACCCTTCTCGTGAAGTGTTCACTTATCTAGATGAGACTATGAGATCTATATCCTACAGCAGGAAGGGCCCTCTGGATCTTGAACCATGGTTACTCTACGGGCCGCCTGATGCCCCATCACTTCTGGCTGATATGGAATTATCAAATCTACAAATTGTACGTACCACAAAAAAAAGGTACACATCACAAAAAATCGTACAGCTCACAAAATCTAAAAGTAGCATGTGTCGATCAAAAACGTAGATTGTGTGCATCTCAGAAAGTGAGCGTACCAGATTCGCAGCCATTCTGTGACAAACTGCGAACTATATAAACCTAGGTTCCCCCCCCTCATATTTCCCATTCCCTACAACCACTTCTCCACACCAAAAACCAAACAACAAAAAACAGAAAAACCAGAAACAACAAAAGACAGAAAAAAACCAAAGATCTAAAAAAAAGACCTAAAACTCGCTTCACCAAAATGCATCTCCTCTTTCTATTCCTACTCTTACTTATTCTTCCTGGCATTACTGGGCTCGGGATCACAATCTCACTTCTCATAGATTACCTAGACCCAGGAAACTGCTTTCACAATAAAGAAGTGAAGAAAAATATGGAGAATGAAGAAATAAAGAAAGAGAAAAAAAGAACGAAGAAGAAGCAGAAACATAATTTCTTACTGACCACTCCGAAACAGACTCGAGGAAAAGGGGGCCTAACATTTCATGGATGTTTACAGGCTCCTCGACACTTTGGGTCTCAGAAAGTAGGAAAGCCAAGATAGAAAATACTTCTAGTATACCTCTTGCATGCAGAAGTTTCATTAAATGAAATATCAACCCTGAAAGACAACATAAACACTCGGTCTCATTGACACGATTAATAAATAGCTAATAATAAAAAAGAATTGTAAATACTAATAGGTAGTTCCAAAATAACCAGTGTTGAGAGTTGTACTATACACTCTATACACTCCCATAAGCTGGAACAGTTATTAAGTTGTTTTCCAACAACTCCTTTAATTGTAGAACTTCAGTAACCATCTCTGTTGCTTGTATTCTTATCTGTTGCTTGTATTCTTATCTGTTGCTTGTATTTGTATCTGTATTTAAATATACTTGGAGATCCTTGTATCTTAACACAGCTGTTTCTGTTAGATCCGCCATAGACAGGGCCTTGCCTATGAAGGTATTATGAAACCTCTCAGTCCGGTTGTCACAATGGCCATTGCAAACACCGTGTCACGACCATCGGCTATCGTTGTATGAAGTACTATGATGGTCCGAATATTCTGGAACAATCCTTACTATTGTTCTGGTGGAGAGTTTTTCGGTGCCACGTTTCTATCAAAGTATATAAACCACTCGGTTTCTCTCTTTGAGGAACCATCAACAAATACAAGTTTAGGTTAAGACACGTTACAAAGAGCGTTACTACTACTATACTACTACTATACTACTACTATACTACTACTATACTACTACTATACTACTACTATACTACTACTATACTACTACTATACTACACTACTATACTATAGTATAACTTAGGATCTAATTGGTTGTGCTCATCTCACCTATCAAGTATACTGGGGTGCTGTTTTTTTATAGACTGTGATGTCCATGTGTAGTTATAGACAGTGTAGACCTAGTAGGATCTATGTATCCACGTATAATCTGGAAAAGGAGCCTTACAGTATTAATGAGTACAGCAAAAGTAGTGAATGTAGTATTAGAGTAATACTAGAGTGGTAGTAGACTAGTACTACTACGCTACTATACTACTACTACTACACCATTTTCTAAGGCTATTGTTAATATTAGATGACGTGGGCTTTATTATATACTACTTCTATGGATAGAGCCCTACCTATAGTGGATCTAATAATGTATCTAACACTTGAGGTCTAGAAACAGTGGGTAATACAATTCATGCAAGGCTATGTCTGTTTGAATAGTACTCCCATATTTAAAAGTCATGGTAGATATTTTACCACGGTACTTGATCAAATTGGCTACCTTCAGGGGGTCGTGATATGTCTTATTGGTGATTTACTGCATATAGTAGCAACCTAAAAGGTACTCGAGAGAGAAAATGGACCAAGCAACAATAATTTTTTATTCAATTGTTCTTTATTATTAATATGTACTAAATATTATAATAAATATATTGTATGATAATTTTGGTAGCATTTTGGTATAGTGATATTTGGGATTACATGGAACTAGATTAAGTTTAGCAAGAGTGGGCTACAACATTATTCGGATCTACCACTACAAAAAGAGTTCTGACCCAGTTATATATAGTGGTAGTAAGAAGGGTGTAGTGGTAGTAAGAAGGGTGTAGTGGTAGTAAGAAGGGTGTAGTGGTAGTAAGAAGGGTGTAGTGGTAGTAAGAAGGCTGTAGTGGTAGTAAGAAGGGTGTAGTGGTAGTAAGAAGGGTGTAGTATTAGTAGTATTAGTAGTAGTAGTAGTAGTAGTAGTAGTAAATAATACTTATTGTTTTAGTATTAGGAAAATTAGTATTGGGAGTATCAGTATCTACAATGGGTACTTACTGTTGACTGTTCCATGATCATAAATCCATACATGTCAGATCATGATACAGCTATGGTGCTATATGTTAGTACCACGGACCTAGACTAATCATGATACTTATTATCTTGATATTACTAGACTATATACAATCATTGATATTTTTTGTTATAGACTTTCAGTATATCGTAACCATACCATCCTGCTCTTATAGCGTATACTATGTACAAGTCCTACAATATTACTCTTATAATTCTGTGAATGCTACACCAGTGTAGTTGTGAAGTGGTGTTGTGGGATAGAAATGTAGTAAGTAGTAAGTAGTTAGTACTCAGTAGTAAGTAGTCAGTAGTGAGAAGTAAGTAGTCAGTAGTGGTAGTAGTAGTCAGTAGTGGTAGTAGTAGTCAGTAGTGGTAGTAGTAGTTAGTAGTGGTAGTAGTAGTCAGTAGTGGTAGTAGTAGTCAGTAGTGGTAGTAGTAGTCAGTAGTGGTAGTAGTAGTCAGTAGTGGTAGTAGTGGTAGTAGTAGTAGTGGTAGTAGTATAGTAGTGGTAGTAGTATAGTAGTGGTAGTAGTAGTCAGTAGTGGTAGTAGTGGTAGTAGTAGTAGTGGTAGTAGTATAGTAGTGGTAGTAGTATAGTAGTGGTAGTAGTAGTAGTAGTATAGTAGTGGTAGTAGTAGTAGTAGTAGTAGTATAGTAGTAGTTGTTAGATCCGCCATAGACAGGACCTTGACTATGAAGGTATTATGAAACCTCTCAGTCCAATTGTTACAATGGCCATTGCAAACGTCGTGTCATGGTTATCGTTGTATGATGTACTATGATAGTCCTTTCGAATATTCTGAAACAATCCTTACCATTGTTCTGGTGGAGAGTTTTTCGGTGCTACGTTTCTCTCAAAGTTATACTTACTACTAACTGACTACAGCTACCTTCAAAACTGAATAACTACTGACTGCTTACTACTCACTACTGACTGCTGACTCCTGACACTGAATAACCTAATACTACTATACTACTACTCATACTACTATACTACTGACTACTGACTACTGACTACTGACTACTGACTACTGACTACTGACTACTATACTACTCTTTTAGATTCTTGTAGGCGCGTTAATTACCTAATCGAAACTATATTCGTTAATGATTCCTCAGGTAAAAGAATCGACTGCCATTAAATAGTTTGCCGGAAGGTAGCCGATGGGGTGTAGTAAGAGTGAACCGAGAAGAGGTGTACACGTGAGCTCAATCCATATAGGGGTTGTATGCCACCCAACTTGGATCTAACATACCACTACTACTACTACTACTATTACTATACCACCACTACTACTACTATTACTATACCACTACTACTACTACTACTACTATTACTATACCACTACTACTACTACTACCACTATTACTACTACTACCACTACTACTACTACTACTACTACTACTACTACCACTACTACTACTACTACCACTACTACTACTACTACTACTACTACTACTACTACTACTACTACCACTACTACCACCACTACCACCACTACTACTACTATTAATACCACTACTACTACCGATACTACTACCGATACTAACTATTAACTAAGGCTGACTAGTAATACTACTCTTTCAATCATTGACTACTTATACAGACTACTGATTGCCAGTGACTGGTCTTGAATTTACGCTGACTACTAGTTTCACTCTACTAATTATACCATCATACTCTACCATGCGCTACTACTCTACATTAGTAACTATAATAACGATACTTTACAGTCACAACTATGCCACGTTACTAAATAAACTTTACTCTACTACTCTCATCTACTCTACTACTCTCATCTACTCTACTACTCTCATCTACTCTACTACTCTCATCTACTCCACTACTCTCATCTAATCTACTACTCTCATCTACTCTACTGACTATACTTGGATAACCCATATTCTGGCTTGTACTCCTATTGACTGTACTCTAATGTTACTACACTACTACATTACATTTGGACAGTATAGAGTTTATAGACTATACTTACGTAATACTAGAGCCCATAGAACACAATACTTACCATCTATAGTAATGGACCTTTTTATACTCGGCACGCACCAGAGATATGTATACTTTGTAGTATAGTTTATTCTTTGTAGGCTATTCTCTGTAGTTTATAATCTGTATGGAACTGGTGAACTAGAGTAGTTATCGTATTGGTAAGACCTTATTGCTCATTTATACTACTACTACTACACTATTAGATCCGGCATAGACGGCCTTGACTATGAAGGTATTATGAAGCCTCTCAGTCCGGTTGTTACAATGGCCATTGCAAACGTCGTGTCATGGTTATCGTTGTATGATGTACTATGATGGTCCTTTCGAATATTCTGAAACAATCCTTACCATTGTTCTGGTGGAGAGTTTTTCGGTGCCACGTTTCTCTCAAACTATATAAACCACTCCGGTTCCTCTCTTTGAAAAACCATCAACGAATACAAGTTTAGGTTAAGATACGTTATAAAAAACGTAGCAAGTATAGTATAGAGTCTAGAAGTAGTCTAGAGCAGTAAGAGAGATTATTAGTAGTAGAGTAGTAGAGTAGTAGAGTAGTAGAGTAGTAGAGTAGTAGAGTAGTAGAGTAGTAGAGTAGTAGAGTAGAGTAGTAGAGTAGAGTAGTAGAGTAGAGTAGAGCATTATTACTGAGAGTGTCGCTGACAGCGAAGTAAATATCATGCTGCAGGGTTTCCTTTGTGAGGACCTATTCTTCATACGAAGTGATGTGATCAGGAGTAGAAGAATCAACTTTGTCAAAGAACTTTTAGACAGAAACTCTTGTGATTGATCCAGGTGAAACTTTATAGTAACGTTATGTTTGTAGTGGAGTTGTAGTAGTAGTAGTCAGTAGTCAGTGGTTAGTAGTAGTAGTAGTAGTAGTAGTAGTAGTAGTAGTAGTAGTAGTAGTAGTAGTAGTAGTAGTAGTAGTAGTAGTAGTAGTAGTAGTGAGTACAGTAGTAGTAATAGTGAGTACAATAGTAGTAATAGTGAGTACAGTAGTAGTAATAGTAGTGAGTAGTATTGAGTAGTGAGCAGTAGCATCAGTATAAGCCTTTCAGCGAAAGGTCAGACTGACTCAGAGTAGTCGGACTCTACCATTGTTTTCCAGCAACCCCCCAATGCCACTATGCGTCTCCTAAAGCACACCAGCACTGCGACCCCAGTGGCTATATTTAGTATTCTTAGCGTAGTGTAACTAGTATAAGTAAGAGAAGTATGGGAACCATTAGTTTAGTAACTACAGTAGTAAGTACTAATGAATAAAGTAGTAGTCAGTAGTCAGTAGTCAGTAGTAATAGTGAGTAGTAATACGACTAGTATGCTATTCTAGTAGTAGTACTAATGAATAAAGTAGTAGTCAGTAGTCATTAGTTAGTAGTAATAGTGGAGTAGTAGTAGTAGTGGTAGATCCACTATAAGCAGGGCTTTCTACTCGTAGAGGAATTATGACGCCTACGGTGTCCAATCCTAATGCCATTCACAAGTCATTTCAAACCAAAGCATTTAACAGTATTGGCAGAACCGAAACGAGCAAGAAAATCACCGCTATTGTTCTGAAAAAGAGTTTTGGAAGCCATGTTTTCCCTCAAAACACTAAAAGTAGATTACATTCCTCCCTTCGAGGGTCCATCAACGAATATAGTAATGATTAGGCATGAATGTACTACCGATCTAACAAGTAGTATAGTAGTCAGTCAGTAGGCAGTGGTAGTCAGTAGTCAGTAGTCAGTAGTATAGTAGTATGAGTAGTAGTATAGTAGTATTAGGTTATTCAGTGTCAGGAGTCAGCAGTCAGCAGTAGTAGTAGTAGTAGTAGTAGTAGTAGTAGTAGTAGTAGTAGTAGTAGTAGTAGTAGTAGTAGTAGTAGTAGTAGTAGTAGTAGTAGTAGTAGTAGTAGTAAGTAATAAGTAGTAAGTAGTAAGTAATAAGTAATAAGTAGTAGTAGTGTAGTGTAGTAATGTAGTTTATGATATATAGTATATAGTATGAAGTTTATTGTTAGATCCACCTTCTGTAGTGCTCTACTATTTCAGTATTTTAAGCCTAGGCTATCTAATCCTAATGGCCAATTTAAGAGTCACGGAAAATGCTAACTTGATACTTTACAATAAAGTAATAGGAAATAACACTCTATGTTAGATCCACTATAGGTAGAACACTAGAGACATTATGAAGCCTACGATTTACGATCCCAGCAATGGCCACTGCAAACGCCGTGTCATGACCATCGGCTATCGTTGTATAAAGTACTATGATGGTCCGAATATTCTGGAACAATCCTTACCATTGTTCTAGTAGAGAGTTTTTAGGTGCCACGTTTCTCTCAAACTATATAAACCACTCCGGTTCCTCTCTTTGAAAAACCATCAACGAATACAAGTTTAGGTTAAAACACGTTATAAACAACATAAAAATAACCATAAATAACCCATAAGTGGTTAAGGTTTGAGACTGAGTATAAGCTAAGCCTCGTTAGTAGAATCCATCTGCACTAAATACTCAATTCTAGTGCTCATAGGATTTTTCCTAACAGGTTGACTTGGAATGAATGAGGAGCAGAAGACCCTGTAAACCATAATGTTGAGTCAACGGATTCCACCATCTTTGGAGACTGCTATTCTAGTACTTAGTAGTAGTAAAAGGAGTCTAATACTTAGTTACCGTACCTAGATCACCATAGTCAGCCCATGCGCCAGTAAGGTTAGTATTATATATGGTATGGTGGTATGGTATGGTGGTATGGTATGGTGGTATGGTATGGTGGTATGGTATGGTAGTATAGAGTGTACTTATACGATTGAGACTTATGAGCTCTGTTCACTGGCTACGGCCTATACAGTAGCTAAAGTTCTGGTTCCTGGGCGTTGCTTACCTAACGCAAAGCTCCTCTGCTGACCTTCTCCAAAACGGGGTCATAAGCCACTTCCGAAAAGTCAGTACCCTGGATGTCGGCTGCGACTCCGTTCAAGGCTCTTCTCAAAGCGTCCTTGGACGAGGCGTACACCATCTTGGATCTCACGGGCGCAGTGTCTGGCGACCAGGTGAAGAAGACGATCTTGGATCTCTTTCCCTCACCTCCACCAATGTCGTACTCAAAGTCGTACACGGCGTACTTGCACTCGTTCTCGGGGAATTTCTCCAAGAATGCCTCGTAGTCCGAGTCAGTGGAAGTGGAGTCCACCACAATTTCGGTTTTGGCGTCGTTCAACGCGTAGATGATGAACTTGTACTTCTTGCCCAACTTCAAGTCGTTGAAGGCGGCTAAGGATTCATCGGCGACGGCTACTCTGTAGGTTAGTATTGGAATGGTTATGATGGGCAGCTTGGGAAATGAATATATCATTTTACTGGTCTTTCGTGCATATCATGTCTTTCATGGTTTCTTATCATGTCATGTTTTCATGGTTTCTTATCANCATGTCTTTCATGGTTTCTTATCTTGTCATGTCTTTCATGGTTTCTTATCTTGTCATGTCTTTCATGGTTTCTTATCTTGTCATGTCTTTCATGGTTTCTTATCTTGTCATGTCTTTCATGGTTTCTTATCTTGTCATGTCTTTCATGGTTTCTTATCTTGTCATGTCTTTCATGGTTTCTTATCTTGTCATGTCTTTCATGGTTTCTTATCTTGTCATGTCTTTCATGGTTTCTTATCTTGTCATGTCTTTCATGGTTTCATGTCATGAACCTCATTCTCATCGGTTCATGACATTATCATCTCCCTCAACTATGAATTGTGCTGTCCATCTTGAATCTATCAAAAGCAATTTCATCGAAATCAATGTCATCATAGAGATCATAGGGATCATAGAGATAATAGAGATCATAGACAGCATAGAGATCACAATGACATCAATGACATCAATGACATCGAAATGTCACTAAGAACAATAACAATAGTTGTGGCACGGGGTATGACACCGGTAAACATCAAATGTCGTCATTACGATAGTCCCAATAATGACACCAATAACGGATGACAGATGACAGACGGTAATGACAATTTTGACGATGTTGACGGTAATGACATCAGTGTTATGAAGTTGTCACATAGAATATGGTCACATAAAATGATACCACAATAGGCAACCATAACAGCATAACACCGTGACATCATGTCACCCTAATATCATAAAGCATAAAACATCATCAAAACATCAAGACATCAAGACATCCACAAATAATATCGTATAATGACAGCCACAACACATAATCACACTTCATTCAAAACATGCTCATAATAGGCCAGACACCGTAACAAGACAGACACCTCAACGAGACAGACAGACAACAGCCGAATACCATAAACAAGACAAACATAGACAGATAGACAGATAGATAGACAGATAGACAGATAGACAGACAGGCAGACAGACAACAGACGAACACCGTAAACAAGACAAACATAGACAGATAGACAGACAGTCTTAGACGGACACACACCATAGACACACTTAGACAGACAGATAGACAACGACAAACACAGACAACAACAGCCAATCAAAGTCACAACCAATCAAAGTCACAGCCAATCAAAGTCACAGCCAATCAAAGTCACAGTCAATTAAGTCACAGCTAAGTAAATCACAGTCAAGTAAATCACAGTCAAGTAAATCACAGTCAAGTAAATCACAGCCAAGTATACCATATGGTGACTTTTTATTTTGACAGCCTTCCATATAATTATAAGGGTCTATCTCTATAATTATAGGGGTCCAAGGGGAAGTTCAATAATGGGACCGGACTGGAGCGGGGCTGGGGCCGAACCGGAGGATCACCCCATTTTATTCTGCTGAACCCATACATTGCCACATCAATTAATTTTTATTTCCCTTTGCTTTTATATACATACCCAGATCTAGACTAAGGAGTTAGTATGGTTCGGTGGAGGGATTGGGATGAGTTGGTGGGGGGAGAACACGTACCATAGTAAATTGTTTGTAGTTGATATGGAGGAAAAATGCGTTTCGGGGAGGCACGTTAGGAGGAACGTCGAGTGTGCGTGTGCGAGTGCGAGTGCTTGCTGTATATATCCTACATACAAGCACACACTACCACCAAAACCACCAAAACCACCAAAACCACCAAAACCTCCAGTACCTCCAAAACCTCCAAAACCTCCAGTACCTCCAAAACCTTCACTTACCGCGCCCACACGTTTCCATACAAAACATCGTATCATACGCAAATTTTCAGTAAAATCAATTTAAATGAATTCTTAAAATTTATATAAGCAAGTAAATTTGGATTTTCCCATAAAATGTATATATTTCCACATAGGTCTACTATCTACCAGGATTTCAGGATTTTCACAACGTGATGTGGTGGCCGAGTGGTTAAGGCGTGAGGTGCAGGTTAAATAGCACCTCCTCATGAGCTCTGCTCTCGCAGGTTCGAATCCTGTCCACGTCGCTTTCTTTTTCCCTCTTTTTCCCTCTTTTTTCGCACCCTGTTCCTGTTCCTGTTCCTGTAACTGGCCCTGACCCTGCCCCTCTGCTCTCACTCCACGCACACTGCTCACACCACGCATGCTGCTCACTCCACGCGCGCCCGCCTTCACTTGTCTGCCTGCGCTGCTTCACATCTCCTCTCCTTACACCTACTCCCTAAACCTACTCCTTTAGGCCATGGACCTCTACGCCATTCTCGAGGTCGAGCTGTCGGCCACCGACATCGAGATCAAAAAAGCTTACCGCAGGCTAGCGCTCCGCTACCACCCCGACAAAGCAAAAGGCGATGCCGCCGCCGAAATCAAATTCAAGGAGATCTCTAGCGCCTACGAGATCTTGAGCGACAAGAAAAAACGAAGCGATTACGACTTGTACGGCCTGGCGGACGGGGCCGATGCAGGAATGGGCTCCTATTCTAGCAATCCGTTTGCAAATGCTTATGGCGGCCCTGATTTTGGGCCTGAAGATTTCTACAATACCTTTAGTGGCATGAATGGCGGACGCCACCCCCACCAAGAAGTCAATCGCACGCAGGACGCCCACTTAGAGGTGCACGTGACTTTGGAGGAACTTTTCCGGGGCAAAACCGTCAAAATCACCCTGACCAGGGATATTATCTGTGTCACGTGCCATGGCTCGGGGGCTCGCAAGAAGGCCGTGCAGAGACCGTGTGGCGCTTGTGATGCCAAGGGGTACACGGAGAAGATCAAACGGCTTGGGCCGGGCTTTTTCTCCAAGGTGCACGTGGACTGCAGCACGTGTCATGGTATTGGCAAGGTGACCCGCTCTAAGGACAAGTGTCGCCAGTGTTCAGGTGCTCGGGTGGTGGAGGAGACCAAGATCCTTGAATTTGAGATTGTTCCGGGCTCCAAATCGGGCCTGACCGTGGTGTTGAAGGGTGAGTCGGACCAGGAGCCCGGGAAGACCACTGGAGATGTGATATTGACTTTCCATTGCAAGGATCACGACACGTTTACGAGGCGGGGCGACGATCTTTACTTTCTGTACACCATTTCATTGGTGGAGGCGCTCTCTGGGTTCTCAAAGGTGGTGGCCAAGCACTTGGACGGAAGAGCCCTCCACGTTACTACTCCGGTGGGCAAGGTGTTACGTCCCGGAGACCACATCAAGATTGCCGGAGAGGGGATGCCTATTGCTGGAGAAAATTCCCGGTGGTTTGGGTCTTCCTCCAAGCGTGGCGACTTGTACATGTCCGTGGACATTGAGTTCCCCAAAGACAATTGGTACCTTGAGAAAAACGACCTTGTCAAGCTCAAAAACCTTCTTCCGACAGATTTGGCCGACAAGGCCGTCAAGACAAAGCAGGAGGTGCCGGCAGACTCTCTTCCGGAGGCGAACATCCAGTACATTTCTGATTTTGTTGTGGCCCGTGCAGACTCCACCAAAACACCACTTCCTAAATACGAGGAAGAGACGGAGAAGCAGGCGAATCTGGAGGATCAGGGCAATGGCTACTACGGTGCTTACAACGATGCATATCAGGAACAAACCCCCGAGTGTGCCACCCAATAGGAGCCCCAGAGTGTACACCAATAGGAGCCCCAGAGTTTACTAGGGCAGGAAGTTAGAAAGGATGGAACGGTCCATTCATGTATATATGGCAGAACCAGGTCTGCATGGATCAAGTCCTCAAAGTAATTGAGTTTAGCACTGATCCTTGGTCATTCATTGCCTGTAGCTTAGTCAGAGTCCACACACTTGAAACTTGACCCTTGATGTGATTATTGTCACTTGAAACAGTCATGAAACAGTCATGAAACAGTCATGAAACAGTCATGAAACAGTCAACCAGTCTTTAGTTTGAACTGAATTAATGACTTAGGGTTAGGTCCAGAAATGAAGAAACATGCACTCATAGAGTAGCCAGTAGCCACTAGTAAGTGTATAGTAGTAAGTGTATAGTAACACGAGTGCCGTCAATAATAGTCAGTAGTATGAGTGTAGTATTGCAAAACATTATTGACACTGTTTACTTTGTTTTCTTTTCGTGACTTTGTTTCTTGACACTCTTTAAACATTCCCAAGATGGTCTTGAAACATCTTCAATAATTCTTCAATAATTCTTCAATAATTCTTCACATTTATCTTTTTCTTGACACTTTTTTGAGCCTTTCTTGACACAATGTTAACTTTCCTTCTTGACACATTATTTCTTGACAGATTGTTGACATTCTGTTCACATTGTTGAACATTGTTGAACATTGTTGAACATTGTTGAACTGTTGAAGCATTTTTGAAAATAACCTTTCACTTTCTTCACACTTTGAAACATTCGTCAAACGTTCGTCAAACAGTCTTGAAACATTCCTGACACTGTTCACTTTCTTCGTTCGGGATTTCATTTCTTAAATTCCGAGTTGTTTCATGCTTTTCTTCACTTCTTAAATTCCATGTTGTTTCATGCCTTTCTTGACATCCCTGTGACTGGAGGTCAATAGTCAAGGAGATCATTAAGTTCCTGCTCAGAGAGTCCTATTGGCCCAGCATTTTCCAACTCGGCTGCCATTTCGGTTTCCACATTGGGCTCGATTCTAGTGCTTTCTCTTTCATCAATATCGCCCACAATGTCATCAAGAGACATTTCCACGGAGGAGTCGAAACTGGTAGCCAAGGACCTTCTGCCCATGATTTCCGGCTGGAGAAAGCGGAATCTGGGCCCACTCAAGGGAGAAATGCCTCCTGGCAGATCAAGCAAAGGTTTTGGCTTTTCCGGCACGATTTCAATGCTATGTTCGTCTTCAGCCAATGTTTCAATGAGACGGTCCATTTGCGCTGTTCCCTTTTTCACCGGTTCCTTGGTCCGTTGAACTGGAGGGATATTGGAAGCATGTAGTTGTGGAGCAGCTGAAAACAGAAGAGTAGGTATTGGGTCCAATGCTTTAGGTTGTGGTTTTTGCAAGGAATCGGCGGAAAACCGGGGCACCAATGCCTTAGACCGGGTGGCTTCGTCTGCACTTAACAAATCATTTTTTAAAGGGTTTGAAGAAGTCTTTTCCACTGGTTTAGGAGTTTGAGCCACACTGGGCTCTATGGGACGGCCTGCATTAAGCCCTGGCTTAGAATGAGAGAACCCCAACGATGAATTGGATCTCCCTAGCGATGGTTGCCAATTGGAAGGCACCTGGGCAGGCTTGTAGGGTAATTTCTGGGGTATGGACGATTGGGAGCGTTGTAGCGATGCAAAGGGGAAGTTCTGGGCCAAGTTCTGGTCTTTTCCGCCCAAAGGCACTCTTTTGATCCGCTTGTCGCTAGCCGCTTTAGCAACTAGCGGTCTTTTTTGTGGTAATACAGCATTCTCCGATGTTTTGGTCCGCAACTGCTCTTTGGACGGAAGACTCACGTGACTATTCTCCTTATCGAGGTTTTCCCGCTTAATATGAAACGACATGTGGATTGGGTGATTTTAGGTAGATTTGGGTGGATTTGGGTAAAATTTGGGTCTGATTTTTGGACGAAATAGGGGGTGAAATGGGGGTGGAAATAGGGGCGAAATGGGGGTAAAATAGGGGGTAAAAGTAAAGGGTGAATATAGGGGGGACAGGGGAACTTAAATAGACGGAAAAGAGGGGTAAATGGATATTTCTTTTTTGCACGTGACTCTCCACTAGCACTAGTATAAATGTCTCGAATTTGAAGGCGTGGTGACGGATACTGTGGGAGTTGGAAGAAGAGACGGTGGTCGTAGGGGGGCCGAAGGTGTTTATTTATGTTTGCGATATGAGGTGCGATATATATGCAGGACAATATATTTATTTGAGTACACCGGAGTTTTCATGAGTAATTGAGAGTAATTGAGAGTAATTGAGGGGCTAGATGGGTTTAATTTGGGGAATTTGACTGTGAGTTTTTTTTTGTTTTTTTGTTTTTTTGTTTAGTTAGTGGGGATGTAAACATGAAAGCTCGTGAGAAGATAAAAAGCCCGTACACCAGAATATATTCTAAGTTTATGGGTTCTACAGCAGAGATTAGGGTTGGAAAAGAATAGGGGTGGATTTAGAAGTGTATGAGGATTAGAAAGGTACCAAATTTATATGAAAAAAATAAGGTAATATGGAGATACGTAGTGGTAGAAGTGGGGAGGGTATATGCAGGACTCATATAAAAATGGGATTAACACAAGTTTTTAGGTATTATCCCATAAATAGTACTCTGAGGAGTTTAGAATGCTTAAATAGATAAGTATGTTTTGTTTTGGCAAAAAATTGGAAGCTATCATAGAAGTGTCCTGCATATAACACAATTATCGTCTATACAGATATAACTATACCACATCAAATAAGGACTCGTGTTTCAGATCTGTATGATATAGGAATGACTCTGAACGACTTTGAATGATAGTTTTGGGTTGTATGGACGTATGGTTATGAGCCCTTGCTATAATATACTGCAACCTGAAACACGCCTAAAACACAATTCATGCATTGCTTATACATCTCTGAAACCGCGCGGTCCTGTATACAACTTTTCACTTTAACAATTCCCGCGAAATCGTCTTACTTTTTTGGTGTATTGTTAGCTTAGATAGATAGACCTGCACACAGGCCGCAGCCACATCAACCCAGCCTACAAACACTACGTCTACACCAGGCGAAACTAATTGAACAGAAACACACTGAAACTGAAACACACTGAAACAGAAACACACTTGAAACGTGGAATAGTGGAACGTGAAATATCTGAAACACACTTGAAACACACCTGTAACACCTGAAATACGGGTTACTTAAATGAAACAGTGAACACTGGAACACGAAACATCCTGAAATATCCTGAAACACACCTGAAACATCCTGAAACACGCCTGAAACATTCATAAAATATCCATAAAACACCTTTAAAACACCTGAAATGAATAATGCGTACCTCTCCACCATCTCCCCTTCTACCATGAGCTGGGGGTATCTCAGCAACTGGGTGTTGGCGCTAATTCTAGGCGTGGCGTTCATCTTCTATTTTGCCCGGCTCGTGGGGGCGCTAATATCGTTCATTTTCCGGCTCTTCATCTGGAAACGGTGCCGTCTTCGAGTATCGATCGGGGCGTTTCGAGTGTCGCCACTCGGAGGCCGGATTTCCGCCCGAAACGTGGTCCTTTCCAATGCTGACTACACCGTATCCATCCTTCGGGTCAACTTTACGTGGCGGTATTGGCTCGTGCAGCTCACCCGTCTCCCGGCATACTGTATTGACGCCAATGCTGGGTCTGGCATCTCCCTGGATCAGAATGCTAAACTCCCCACCCGCTTCCAGGTGCTTATAGATGGGCTTGAGATCTTTTACTATAACCGGACGGTTGCATACGAGAACATCTTGGAGACGCTTAAAAAGGCTTCTGGCTCGGACTCGTCTGCCAGCTTTAAGTCTGCATCCACGGATCTGTCGTTGGCGGCGCTGGACTCGGTGCTGACGGCTCTTAATGGTCTACTCCTGTTCTTGCCGGTGCAGGCCACGATCAAACGGGGAGCGTTTGTGTTGGGAAACCACCTGGTGCCTTCGATTTTGGTGGCGTCGTTTAAAACTGCCAGTGCTGTGGTTGACGTGTCCCGAGCTGTATGTGCCCAGGACCTTTTCCGACTAGTGGTAGACCTTGATATGGAGAAGTTCCAGGTCTCGTTGAAGCCAAATATCACGTTTGACCCACAGAAGTATGCGGTGGATGATGAATTTGCGTATCCTCGTGATACGAAGCTTTCAAGGTCGAAGACGTCGAAATTCCGCCGGAAAATGGGCCAGAAATTGCAGAGAAGCCGGGAATTGACTCGCCAGGGCATCCTGCAGTTGCTACAGTTCCTAGATCCGAGAAATATCCATCGGAAGGAACCCTCGGTGCCGGAAAACTACCAGTGGCATGGGCTCCGGAGGTACGTGGGCAACTTTGAGCGAGACCGAGTGGTGGAACTCACGGATATCGACGAGTACGCCAAGTACAGTCTTGTGATGGAGTCAGAAGCCACTCGGTTAATCTATTACTTTGATTCTCCGGGTCTTCATACGGCCAAAAGCGACTTCCTGGCCACCCCCGAGGACAATCCCGAGTTCGGCGTGGACTTGATTCTCTCCATGGCCACTATACACTACGGGTCGTGGGCCGACCGCCAACGGGGCCCACTCCAGGCCATTCTTTTTCCTGGTTTAGCTCGGGATTCTAGTCCAACTCCAGATACAAGACGGCCCGGGTATCTTCGGCTGTATGCAGGCTTCAATTTCCGAATCAAGACCAATGACGAGATCATTTTCCGGGTCCCCACACGGGAGTTCAGCAAGGATAAAGAAGAACTCGAGCTTGGAAAGGAAAACCCCGAGGTGCTGGTTTCCCGGGACAAAAAAGCCACTCGGCCGTTTGGATGGATGGAGATGAAAATGGGCCGAGGCTCCGAGGTGCACTCATTCAACTCGTACATCGCCACAGCAGATGGGTGGCCCAATACGGTGGTGGTCAGGATGAAGAAGCTTGAGACCCGGACATCGGTGACCCATAATATTCTTTATACTGCAGATGAACATACGGTGCATGGCAGTATAGGGTTCCCTCTCAAGTGGAACGGGCCCTGCAGATGGGATTTCGACATGGTTTCCGAAAAAGGCCGTTTCTTCTTCCTCAGGGAACACGTGGACCTCTTCACAGACTTGGTGGCGGACTTTGGGTCGGGTCCGCCGGCCAGTTATGAGAACTACCGGCCGTTTCTCTACAATTTGGGGTGGAAAATCCACGACTTCAAGTTTTTCTTGAACGTAAACGACCACAACATCATTAACGACCCCTTGGACTTTGATTCCAACAAGTACCTCTGTTTCAGTGGTCACAGTGTGGAAATTTCGCTGGTTATACCTCTAAAAGGCGCTTTTTCCAGCACCTCTACCATCGAGTACCGGATTTTCACTCCAAAACTCGACTTGACGCTTGAAGTTCCGCCCTGGCACACCGTGAGTGCTTTTATGAAGGGCAACAAGAAGATGGGCACCACGGACCTGTTTGAAGTCTCAGGATACTACAATTTCTACTCGCAGATCCAGGTGGACCACCACAATTTTGCCGTGATCAATGCTATTGGCGATAACATCACTCTCCTCTTCTATGGGTACTTTATCCGGTACTTGTTCACGTTGCGGGAGAATTATTTTGGTGATTTCACCACGTTTATGACCTTTGAGGAGTACACACAACGCCAGACTTCAGAAAATAAGCTTGAAACAAGCCTGAAACAAGATGCTGACTACTGGAACATCTTGAAGACGGAAAACGACTTGAATGTGTTGTTTACATTTTCGGCCCGGAACGGAATGGTGGTTTTGCCGTGCCAGATCTTCGACTACTCCCGTCACATCAGCCTCACCTTTGATTATTTGGACGTGGACATCCACTTAACTAATTTCTACATGGACATGCAGGTGGACTTCTCCACAGGGTACGGGTACCAGGTACAGGGCCTGCTTCAACCAGAGCTCGTTTTTTCTTTGGACCAGTACCAGAACCAAGTGGTCAGCAGCCCTGAAATTGTTATTGATGGCTTCTCCGTCCACGCCCACCGCATGTTGGGAATTGACAACTTGACGTACCAGTGCAAGTGGGATTTTGCATGTGACTCCATTGTGATGGATTCGGACGCTCTGCTTTTGAATGGGCTCTCTTTGGCGCTCTCCAATTTTGCTATGGGCTTTAAGGACTTGGAGAACATTCTCCTGTATGAGGTTCCGACGATTTATGATGCTGCTCACTTCAGTTTCCGGTGTCCGGAGATCCGGGTAAGGCTCTCCACGGGGATTCCCGATATGTTCATGGAAACATGTTTGGGGGACGTTTTGGTGACATTCAACGATGTGGCTAATCCTCGGTACTCCAGCCGGATCAATGTTTTGGTTCCTCGGATTACGGTGAAGATCGAGGACGGCTCCAAAATTCATGCTTTTTTGGAAACGTCCTTGACCATCACGGATATATGCCAAAAACAGAATATGTTGGAGCATAGACTGATGCAACAGGCTCACGTGAGACGCAACGATGCTCCTACACATCGGGCTCCCTTTTATCTTTTTCCTGAGACAAGAGATGAAGTGTACGATGAAGCCTTGGGCTCAGTGTTTGCGTCGGTGTCGTTGCCCAAAGCGTCTTATCCCTTGACGGAGGAATATTACGAGATACATGCAGGGGATGAGGATATTCTGAGCTCTTCTAGTTTCAGTGGGTCTTCTACGTCATCGTTCTCGTCTAAATCGGGCCGCACCAGCCTTGAGGCCTCGGAAATGAACCCCACCATCGATTACTATGACCCGGACTTTGCTCCGAGGAAGGATCCGGACCCGGGGTGGCTCCACGACTGTTTTGTGTTTGAATTTGATACCATCAAGGCGTTTTTGACCCCTAAAGCTGTGGAGTGTGTCTCAAACGTGATTTTGGACGCCCACAACCTCGATTTCCTGTGTTTGGTGGATCGATTGCACCGGGAAACCATCAAAAAGCTTAAGAACTTGATTATCCCTCGCCAGATGGTCGATAATATGCGTGTGGTATGCCCCAATGTGGATTTGAAGATGTGTGAGGAGCCGGTGGAGTATCCCGAAATGGTGCATTGTGCATCGCCATCTTTCCGGGTGTTTTCCGTGTCTATAGTGGAGCCGTCGTTGGTTTTGGCCAAAGAACTGCACTGTGAGCGGAAAAACTTTGTGCTTGATCAGAAAATCAAGACCTCCTTGGCTCTTCACGTCAAGGATATGTTTGTTTCGGTGTCTATACCGACGTGCTTTTCTGCAGGATTGACTGTGCATATCCACGGGGTCGAAATGTGGAAAACGGCCCAGGAACTAAAAGATTTGAAGTCCATTTTATCGGCCCTGGTGGCCAGTGTGCAGGTCAAAGTTGCCCCCATGTTGATTGGTCAAATTTTGGAGTTCGTGGAGAGTCTTAAAAGTGGATTTGGTAAAACCAAAGAAAACGTCCATTTAGCTTCACAAGCCTCTGAAAAGTGGAGGACGCAGGTGATCTACGAACTCACCAAATATGGGTTTGAAAATGGGCTTCTGCATGACCCCAAGGTCATAACCAACCCAGCCAACATTCTCCGGTCCAGCAAGGATCACGTGAGGGTCTACGATAGTTGGAGGGTGATTACGAAGCTCCGGAGCATGAGCCAGCAGAATTCCCCGGCCAAAAATCTCCAGAAATCCGGGTTTTCTGCACCCAAAGACGCCTTCTCCTACATTGTGAAGGTCTTCAGCCGCTGGAGAACGTGGGAGGGCAATTTAGCACAACGGGAGCAATATTTCCAGGAAATGATTGGAAAAACAGACGAAAAACCCGTGTTTAATGTGTTAAGTGTGGACTTAAAGACACTTGAAGTGGGTTTTTTGAGCGAGACACTACAAGCAGATTACATTGCCGTGGAAAATTGTCTGGTACAGATCCAAAAGGTTCCTTCCTTGGATTTGGTGATCAATGTGGAGGATGTTGATCTTGGTTTGAGTCCAAAACTATTGGAGACGATCCAGAGTCTAAGGGGAGCGAAAGGAGGGGAGGAGGGGACTTTAGAGAAAGAAGAAGGAGGGGAAAAAGGAGAAAAAGGAAGTTCCCAGGAGAAAGGAAGTTCTGAGAGAGGAGTGGAAGTTTCGCTCATTCTTGGGGTGAAGCATTTCCATGGCCGCTTACAACTCCCCAAAACGGTGGTGGAGTTACACAGTTTCGAAAGCACTATTTCGTGTGACGTGTCGTCCAGCTCCAAAATCATGGTGGCCACAGAAACAAAGGAGACTGGTTTCTCGTTCGGGAAGGAAGACGCGCAGAACGTCAACACCATGGCCCGGGGCTTTTCCTTGGTGTTTGCGGGAACAAAAGACACCACCAAGAAAAAAGAGCAAAAAGGGCTCAGTGTGGGGGACTTGGCGGGGGCCTTGGATATAGGGCTCCAAGAAGTGGATATTAAGGTTTTGGACCTTTCTGGGTCTTTAGCCTCGGCTATTGGTGACCTTATGGACGATATACAGGGCTTGAAGAGTGTTGCAGAAAAGGAGAGAGAAAAAGAGGGAGAGAAAGAGGGAGAGAAAGAGGGAGAGAAAGAGGGAGAGAAAGAGGGAGAGAAAGAGGGAGAAAAAAAGAGAGAAAAAGAGAGAGAAAAAGAGCCTAGTTTCCCCGACTTCTCCCTTCTTCTTTTGCCCACCCTCAGCGTGGCTGTGGACGTGGGAAGAGTGTCTTTGTACATGGAGCTCATGGAGCCGGTGCGGTTCTTCACGTCGTTGACCAAAAGCAGCTTCCAGATGCAGAGCACGGGCGAAGAGACGATGTGGGCTTATTCGTACGCCAAATTTACCTCTGATTTGGTTATTCTCGAAACCTCCATCTTGAGAACTGAGAGTTCCCGGTTTCGTGTCAATACCCGGACATCCATAGTCAACGGTTTTCTATTGGTCAACAGCGTGGTTCAATCAGGCTACTTCAAGGCCACCACTCCTCTGGTTTTATCTGCTATGGACATGCTATTGACCAAGGAAAAGGTTATCCGAGAAAGAGTGAGAAATCTACAGGAGTTGGCCAAAGGAAAAGAGACTGGTATAGAGAAGCAGGGAGAGAAGCATGTTGGGCCCGAAAAAGAAGGGAAAAAATTGGAGCTGAATAGTCTCCTAAACTACATCATCTTCAAGGGCTCCGTTTCTCAGGAGTATTGTGGCTGGTCCACCTATAAAGACCATTCCAGGTATTCTATCGAGACCGAGGGCATTGATGTGATGGTGCTGAACATGGATGTGTCGGGCCAGAAGAGCGCAATTTTCGGCCACTTCAACGTCCCGGCTACGCGTGTGTCCATAGTGGACCAGCTGTTTTCTACGAGACTCTCGACGGTGGTGGACTTTAACCTCTGCACCAAAGTGTCCAATGAAAGAGAGGAAAAAGAGGAGGAAGAAGGAGTTAAACGGTCACTACAAATCGAGTCGGAGTATTTCCGGGCCTGTTTTAGTCCTAGTATTGTTTTCAAGTTGTACGACTTTGTCGACAGTTTCCAGACTCTCACAGCTAAACACCAGGACCGGTTAGACAGACTGGACAAAAAGGACAGACTAGAAAAAGTGGAGCTGGAGCTGGACAAAAAGGACAGACTGGAAAAGGTGGAGCTGGACAAAAAAGACAATGACAAAGACAAGTCCTCGCAGTCTGGATCAAGTCTTGGGTTTCACTCAGTCCATGTCCTTCTCCACAACTTCTGCGTGGGATGGCTCTTCGACACTGCATACAAAGACTACCCCGGGTTCATCCTCGGAGCAGAGCGGATTTTTGCAGTCACAAAAGCCAGTTTGGGCAAGCTCACGGTCATGGATGGCTACCTCTCCGTGGCCAACGGCTCCACGGCCTCAAGCTTCTATAGCCAGTCGTCAGAGAGCCACAGCTTGAACCGAGCATTTATGCCCAAGATGCAGTTGAACTACTACATCTCGCCCGAAGGCGAGCTCTGGGCTTCACTTCTAGGTGACATTTTGGATGTTCGGTTCATGTCTAATTCAACTATAGCCATAGAGCGGGCCATTCATTCGGTGAGTCAAGTCATGGCTCATTTTGAGAAGCGTACGCAGGAGTTCCGGAAACGGCCAAGCCACCGGAGAAGAAAGGAGGACGACAGAGGGGAAAGAAATGATTGGATAGAGGAGACAAAAAGAGGGGATAGAAATGATTGGATGGAGGGGACGAGAAGAGAGGAGAGAAAAGAGGAGGATGGAGGAGAGAAACAGGCAGGAAAGACGGTCTTTACGCCCAGTTTCTCTGCAGTCCAGTTCTCCATCATGTTTGCAGGCTCCAAAGTGTACATCTACCAGCTCCAGGAAGAGAATTCAGGCCAACCTCCATCCTTGACCTTACATGCACCTGCAGTACAGATTGTGATTGGCTACGAGTACACCAAAAACCAGGCGAAAAAACACAGCATCAAAACAGAGATCCTCGTGACGCAATCGGATAACACAGTGTATTCGTCATGTGTTCCTGTCCTCCAGGACTTTGTGGAAGCCTCAAAAACGATGGTGGAAAGCGAGTCACATGATGTCAAGACCAAAGGCTCGCCTAAACTGGACTTGAGTGTGATTTTCCAGGAAATCGACTTCCTGCTTGGGCTCAGGGTGGAGAAACAACGAATTTGTCTTAGTTGTGAACCTACAGCTAAAGTGGCAGCTGTGGTGGAGTTTGATGGGGCCTCTGTACAGGCCAGCTCAGGAATTGAGGCTTTTGAGTCCGTCTATATCTTGGCCAAGTTGAGTTGTATTTCTGTTTCCTTGCAGCATATTTACTCCGATGAGAGAAGTGGCAGTTTTGGTATTGACACGGTGATTGTATCCAGTACCGTTGCATTCAAGCCGCATGTGGAAATCATGACATCTTGTGGTATCAGCGACATTGTGGGTTCTGTCAAGATGAAGCAATACCAGGATGTGGACTTGTTCACGGATATTTGGAGTCTCAAAGTGGGAGACAAGAAGAGGGACAAGCGAAAGGAGGTGAAAAAAGACGACAAGGCCAAAGGCAAGGAGATGAAAAAGGAGGAGACTTCATTTTCCGCTGCTCTTGAACTTGTACTTTCCAAAACATCCATTGAGGTTGATTTCGGAGCTTCTCTAGGCATCATGGCCCTTAATATCGATACAGCTTGGGCCATATCACGGCGTACCAGCAACTGGTTCTACGAAATCACGCTAGGACTCCAGAAATTGCAGGTGACGTCTGAAGGTCGGTTGGGCGGAAGCTTAGTTCTCGATGGGCTCCATTTGAAGTCGGCAGTGGACTGGAAACTTGAGGAAGTGCTCAAGATTCCCTTGATCCATATGTCAGGAGGCTTGGGGGAGTTCAGCTTCAAGTTGGTGTTTGATGAGCACGTGTTCTCGTTCTGCCGCATGAAACAGTGGAATTTCGACGTGTACAACCGCAAAAACGGTATCAATGTGTCCAAAGACCACTTGTTTGTGATGATCCAATATGAGACCATTGAAGTCTTCTTAACATCGTTGGCTGCGTCGGAATTCTATGATATCTATAATACCATCTCTCGAATGGTGGAGGAAAAACGGACGTCATACAAGGAGATCTTGAAGGATTCCAATAAGGACGCCGATACCGACATTACCAACCCGCTAGATGTGGTCAAGAAACTCGAGACCAAAATTGAGGTGGCCACAGGCATTACGCTCGTTCAGGTGTATCCATATTCATTCAACGATAATAATGTGTTGGTGGTGGAAATGGACAAGTCACGTGTACAGTTTACTCAGAACGAGTATGCAGAAGGAATTTTCAACCAGATCGAGCTCCAGCTCAATAATGTCCGGGCATCGTTTTCTGCCACGTCTGGGATTACTGTGGGAGAAGTGGCTGATGCTGAAGTGCATAAGTTGATCCAATATGCAGAGACAGCCAAAGGGGGCCAAATCCTAGGTCTTCCAAAATTCATGATCTCCATGCGGACCTACCAAAAGTACAACACCAATCGTGTGGAGCACTTGTTCCAATCGTCGTTTGGGGGAACCGTGGATATACGGTGGAATCTTGGGTCAGTGAATACCGTTCGGGAAATGTATGCTGCACATAAGCGAGCATTGATAGCACGGATTGAGACTGGAAAGAGTGATCGTGGGGGGGATGGAGACGGAGATAAGGAGGGGGATAAGAAGGATGGAGATGGAAATGGAAATGGAAATGGACCAGACATTAGAGGCGAGTCGGAGATAACTCACAAAGATATTGACCGTGATATCCAAGATACCATGGAGAAGGTCAAGAAGTCCAAGTTCGTCTACTCAGCCTTGGTGCCTCCAATCATCGAGGCTCCGCAGTTGAAGGAACTAGGTACAGCTACTCCACCATTAGAATGGTTCGGGCTCCACAGGAACAAGTTCCCCGATGCCACGCACCAGTTGGTGATTGTTACACTCCAAAAGCTTCTTAGTGAGATCGAGCACGAGTACTCCAAGACCTTGGGAAGGGCATAGACTGAGAGTTCTAGGAGTTCTAGGAGTTCTAGTTCTACAATCCATCCAAGTGAGGATCAGGAGGATCATCCCACTCATAATGGATGTATCTCAGTTCAATTCTGAATGATTTAATTCAAAGAATTTATGAATTTTGAAAGAATTAATAAAATTCAGAGAACAAGAAAAATCTTCCCAGGTTTGAATACCATTCACTTCCATTAAAGGCCAACTAGATAGCCTTGAAGAAAGTCTGAGATTCTTGCATGCAAAATATTTCAAAAAGCCTGAGTCAAAAGCAACAGATATTCCCATTAAGATGTCGAAAGTCTTGTCAACAAGTACCTTGACTCCGTACACGCTAGGTACTTGTTGACACTCCCTTGGATCACGTCACTTCAGTTTCGTGATTCGTCATGGTATGTCTTGGTAGTGATAGTCCGGATATGGTGGTTCTTGTCGTATCCTAGTGAGGGCAAGTGCTTGTGG